>BPLQ01003676.1:0-38189 GCA_021605075.1 Caerostris darwini | reverse complement strand
TAATATTTGAATCTTTTATTAGACAAAGATTGTTTCACTTTAATGTGAAAGACTGAATATTTTTCTTTTTTAAAAACGTTTTAACAAATTCAATTACAAATGAATATTTTTCTTGATAAGACTTTATTTTTTTGCTGCCTGATGGCCAAGTGGCTAGCGCTCTGGAGTTTGGTGCCACAGGTTTTGTGTCCCGGGCGGTGCCATGGATACTTATAGTGAAATCCAATTTAAGTGTAGACCGTTCGGAATCCCCTTTAAACCGTAGGTCCCGGTCTAATATGACTGTAGAGCGATGGGCGTAAGATTAATAATCTTACAATGTAAACACAAAACATATCCTTTTTCAAAATCTGCCAGTAGGCACACGGCCTAGGCTTACCATGGGGCTGTTGCGCCAATGAAGAAGAAGATATTTTTGTACTGATTACATTTACGATGAACTTTTCTCTTCAAAATTTCATGAAAGGTACCATTTATTTGTGATGTTTAGTTTGCATTTATAATATTTAGATTAAAATATTTTTTAATGCGAAATTATTGGTTTGTCGCTCTATGGCTATTTTATACACATATTAGGACAATTAGACCGGGATTTACAATTTAACGTGGATTCTGAGCCACTAACAAACATCCCTGCCACCGCCAGGATTCGAACCTGAAGCCAGTGGCCAACTCTAGTCAATTGGCCGCCAGGCTGCTTAATGTGAGATGAAATAAACTTTACTGTATAATAATGTAGTATTGTACACACCTAGGAAAACCTAGTAATCATTTAATGTGATGTACATTTCAACTGAGTCATGTTTTTTGAAGTACAAATTGTAGTGGATGTCATAATTTTCATCTTTTTTGAGAGGTAGTTTTGTAATCAATGAATATCACATTTCCACTTTAGTATCTTATGTATACTTCACTTATTAGTGACGAAGACTTTCCGTATTAATTCTCCCAAATGCCTTAGAATAAAGAAAAAAATCCAGATTTGTATGTCTCACGGGAGAAAATCCTGTAAAACTTTTTTAATTAGCTTAACTGTCGATGGTGTGGTTTGTCGTTCTACGATCATTTTGTGCACACTTTAGGTTAGGTAGACCGTGATCCACATTTTAACGCGGATTCCAAACCACTCACAAACATACATGAAGCAGTCGTATTCGAACCTGAAGCCTTTGGTACCAAATGCCAGAGTGGTACCAATTAGCCATCAGGCTGCCTTGACTGTCAATGAGAAAATGCTTTGAAATAATGTCACAATCTCTATAGATTTTTTTATCATTTTATTTTTAAGGAAATTTATTCAATAACTTTTTTTTCAAATAAGGTATAATCTGGGCGTGCTATTATAAAGTGGTATTATCGAAATCCTATTTCATAAATATTACACTATTTTGGTACATAATAAATTTTTACGGAAAAAGATTACATCTAATGCAACACATTTATTTTTGTGCAGTATTGATTAAACGGATGACCACGATTGCTAAAATTCCTTGTTAGAATTTCTGGATTCGCTGTCATAATTCACCTTTACTAATCCTTTATTGGATTCTTTTCTGGGGAAAATACCAGAAGAAAGGTTGCTTGCTAGAGAAAAGAGCCACAAAATGTATTTTTCCGCTTTCGTATCATTCTATAAAAGGCTCAGGTGGCGAGAAAAATCTGAAAAGTTATATAATTCCGTTTCTAAGTTCTGTGTAACTGATGATTGATTCGTTTTTTAAAGGAGACTGAGAGATAAATGCTTTATTTGGTTTTGGGTTTCGCCAATAAAATATCGCAACCATTTGTGTCTTCGGTGTAAATGTTTGTTGGTAGAAAGATTGCCAAAAAAGAATTAAATGCATGCGTTTGATTTTATTTTTAAGTTATTAAAGAAACAAACAAAAAATGTTTTGATTCAAGAAATAAATTTATCTAAATGCCTAGAAAATATAAAACGTACAAAAATGTATTATCCCAGAAAATTACAATTATTTAAATTTGGATAAACAAACAATAAATATTATAAGAATGCTTAGAATTTAGTTTAATTATGTTTTAGAATATTTCTTGTAATGATAAAAATATTTGAAATTACAACTCCCTAGGAAGAGTGATACTTAAAAACAATTATTTAGATAAACGGATGTATTAAAATGTAAAAGAAAAGTTTTGGATTGTTTATAGTATTTTATGAAATTTATAACTTCAATATTTTTATAAACCGAAATTTTTATTGAATAAAAATTGAAAGCATTATTAAAATTAAAATAAGAAAAACACACGAAAACGATATTTATTCTATTTGATTTTTTTAAAAATCATTGATGAGATTTTTTAAATGATTTTAACAGAGAAAAATCAAATACGTGAGGACGTAAGTAAATAATCTTCTTTGCCTTCAGGTTTGATGCAAATAATATATATATTTTTAATTTCAGCAATAGCATATTTTTTATATTCCAAGGATAAAATGGGACCGATGGCCGAATGGCTAGCTCTCTCACGTTCGGTACCACAGGTATCGGGTTCAAATCCCGGCTTTGCCCATGGGTGTTGTAGTGGTTCGGAATCCACTTTTACCATCAAGTTACACGCGCCCCCTGGGTAATGCAAAGTGTGTAACATCGGTGCAGCCTTTATAGGTGTCCATGTCTGTTTGCCAGCTGCATTGGGGGGAAAAAAATATTCCAAGGATTTCATTTATTTTGAATAATCATAATGATAATATAACAGTTGAGTAATTTTCTAGTTCTATTTTAAAATCATACATGTATATTTATTGGAAATACTAATATATTACAAATATAGTAATTAAAAATTTTTATATAAATATTATGCATATTGAAATTTTTTTTGTAATAAAAGTAATTGACATTATATTACAGATTTTAAAATTTTCCTAATTTAATTCGTAAATATATCTTGAAGAATCCATTTATCCATTTGTAATACTTCGATAAAAATGAATATGAATATAAAACAAATTAAAGGAAATGTTAACTGAGTATTTATTGAGTATTTTTAAAATAACTAAATTGATAAGTTATTACTAATACTAGTTATCTGAATTATAGCGATTTTAATAGCATAATTTTATAATAATAGCATAATTTATAACTCATAATTTTAATTTTAATAGCATAATTTATAATAATATATATGTATATAGCGATATATAGCGATTTTTAATTTGTATTGATAATTAAATAGCGATTGTACTGTGAATTTAAATTTGAAACATTATCTTCATAAAAAATGATTTTTAGTTATCAAGAAACTATTGTAAAAGAGAAGACATTTTGAAATAGTAAGCTGAAATTAATTTCTTTACCATTGTTCAAAAATATTGAAATTTCATTAGTAATTAGTCATTGCATTTTTCTTGTACTAACTCATAAATAAATAAAAATATCAAATAAGGAATTACAATTTTCAATTAGAATTTTTTTTCACTGCCTTGGGCAAATAATTTAAACTAATGGATAGAATATCGAATAGAAAACAAATATCGGACAAGAAATGGATATATGGCTAATTGGATTGCATAAAAAATCATATGAAAAAGTTGACTAATTAGATTATGTTTCTATAGCACTTTAAGTAATTTAAAAAATAATTTAAATTGCAAACTACTCTTGCGTATAAGTACTTTAAAATCAATATTAAAGAATATCTATTGCATCTAGTTTGATATAAAAATTCTTTTAAAAACATAATTACTTAAATTGATTGCTTAAATACAACAGTATTTTTATTTACAGTGTGTATTGTAAAATTTATCTGATTTTTATTAGCATAGGCAATTTTTAAAATATGAAAGCTTATTAAATGAAAAATATAACGTCACTTCATAAATAATATCCCTATATAATAATGTGAAGAATTTCAGAACACACGCTTGATTAGATTTAAAACAAAATATACCAGAAAGTTAAATAAACAGCCTTTTGAGCAATATGCAAATAAAGATATCTTTTTTTTATTATATTTACAAAGTACACAATTTCTAATATTTACAAGCACTATGTATTTAATTTTTATTAAATAGCTTATTTATTAAATTTTTAGGAATTATTTATCGAAAATTTTGCAATTTTTTTAATGAACACTGTTCTTTTTAGGATCTTTTACCAAACACGTCTTTTACCTTGATCGTCTTTTTAACTCATCGCTAACAACAATAGATATTTTTCACGTCAACTTTATTGCTTCCACTTTTTTAAGAGGAAAGATAAGTTTTAATTTAAATCATGTATTATTATTATTTTTTTTTTACAAATTCCTGTAACAAAGTATTATTTACTAGCTGTTTACCTGGAGTCTCTTGAATAACAGAAGAATTAATGTAGTGTAAAATTGAAATAACATAGTCTAAATTGAAATATCTCAAAGTACACAAACATGGGGATGCCAAATTGCCACCATACTACAGTAGTACTTAATAGCCTGTATCTGTAACTTGCTGATTGTGCTGACTTGCTGATTTCATTGAAAATTGTAATCTCTTAAAGTTAAAAGAGACACTTATGTCGGAGTGAGTGGTATCCATGGAATAAACTCTGCTTCAAATATCTCTTTCCTGTTAAAGTAATCGATTCAATCACATTGGCTATCATCTCCTTTTTGCACAGTCTTTCCAAAGTTTTGTCGGGTTCCAAAGTTCTATTGTAAAATAATTGGAGATCCCACTTTAAGTAAAAGGTGACTTGATGGAAATCAAATCGGATTAAGTGAGATTAGGTACCCTGCTGGGTAACTGACGATCTCATCGGCATCTATTACGATATCGAAAGATGTGTAATCAGTGACTCTGCCTGTTAACATGTCAAGTATTTTGCTTCTGTCACAACTAATTTAAATTGTGATAGTTTTAGAAATTAGTCTGGTGTACTACATTTATTAGCTTTGCGATGGACTATATCAGATTATAACAATCGAATGACAGTAGAAAACGCTACTGCTAATCTTGCTAGACTTTCAGATAATTCCGATGTCACATTCAATGGATTCATTCCTTCACATGTCGGCTTTGATGTCAATGAGATTGCGGATTGTTGTGCAATGCAAATGTTGTTTCTTCGGTGACTTCCCAGTCTGATATGCTTACTTATTGTGAGGTGTTCTCAGATTTTGGGAAGAAAATAAAGGATTTCTGTAATGTCCCTCCAGTGAATGTTTGGATTTCGAGAGATCGCTCTGGTGGGGCCCTGCGTTTTGCGTACCATAGAAGGCAACAAAACTTCTTATCACGTTTTGCCAGTGGACACTTTCGGAGTCACTTCTATGAAGAACGGTAGCATTTTTAATTTTTAAGACCCGCACCAAGAGCAGGACTGCTTAAAAATCTCCCGCTCATATTTTAAACTGTTTTGATTTTAGATTAGATGATGTTTTTCCTAAATCTCTTCTATTCTTGGAATATTTTAGAGACTTACGGATTCTGTCTAATAGCTAGATCATATCGGGGATTAGAATCACAACACACGCTACTAGTAATCTACCCTCTCCGAGCTGTGGTTGTTTGCCATATAATGGTAGAAATTATTAAATTTATAGATAAGTACCGAACTACATTCCCTCTATTTAAAGATGTAAAGAAAGTTCCTCTTACCTCACTGAACCCGCATAGTTACAATCTCGTTATCGAAGGTAATTTATTTAGGAAGGGTGAATATTTGGGGTTAGTTAATTTCCTAGAAGAAAGATCGTCTTACTGACCCCGCAGAATTGATCTTTCTACTTATATTATAGCAAAACTAATATTGAGATAAACATAAGCAAAATGTTATCTAATAAGGGAAATTCACAATTAATTATCTATTGGAGCATGAAATGATATATTTAAAAATTTCAGAAAAAGAGACAACAATCGAGTTTAATTATACCCCTTTAAAAAGGACATGGGATAGCTTGGAACATTTAAAAAATTCAAATTTCTCAATTAATATCAATCGTACATGTATAAAGGATGCATTTATGGAATCGGCACAATATCCACTATTTTTTAAGTGCATGAGAAAAGATGAAAATGAAATTCTTTTGTTTCATATTTCATCGCCTTTAATATAAAAAGTGGAATGTTATTTAATCTATTTATTAGGTTTTTCAGATTCTGAGATTGTTATGGTATTACTATGAATATTCAGTGCAGAAGAATTTTTACTGTACAATTTAATTAACATAAAGTTCTTTTACGAATCTACCATTCTATTGACGAATAGTTCCAAATGAAATTTTTTATATTTGGAAACAAAAGATATGAACTTGAACCTTATTTGTTCTGATGTCACTATGGGTTTGATGCTCTATGTACAAAAGACGAAAGTCAGTTGGGTACTAGCCTGGGAAGATGCTTCTGTCTTCGTCGCTGTAAATGAAGTAAATAGGGGAATATATCTCTAAATATTTATAACCTTGGTAATCAAAATAGCCATTGATTGATTGATTTGTATACATAAGCTATATAAACTAAAAATTTAAAGTAATAAATGTAAACTTTTCTATATATAATATAGATTTAAAATAACAAATGTAAACAGGCACGTGAAGAACTGATGCTTACGCGTATGCTGGAGCGTGAGCTTGCTTTAACGAGTTGGAAATACTAAAAAAAAATTAATAAATTCTGTTACAATTGGAATAAAAACGTGCGTGTGTTAAACTAGGGAAAAATAACTTTTTGAAATTTTGGAAATAAACAACCAGCATGTTTACCAATATTAAATAAGAATAAGATGGTCATATCATCGTTCATTCATGTGTTAAATGTGTTTTTCTTCAAAATAAAATACGAGTTTTGAATGTGCAGACTGTGCGTGTGTTGTTGGAAAAATGAGGAAGTAACAATAACTTTGAATTATTTTGGAAATAAACATGAACCAGCATGTTTACCAATATTAAATAAGAATAAGATGGTCATATCATCGTTCATTCATGAACCATCATGTTTACCAATATTAAATAAGAATAAGATGGTCATATCATCGTTCATTCATGAACCATCATGTTTACCAATATTAAATAAGAATAAGATGGTCATATCATCGTTCATTCATGAACCATCATGTTTACCAATATTAAATAAGAATAATATGTTCACTATGTAAATGCTATCCTTATCTAGAACTGTGAGAAATTTCAGAGCAGTCGGTAAAATTGATTTTGAGAAAATTTTACCAGAATATATTTAAAAAAAAATACCATTTTGATAAAAATGCAAATGAACACATTTTTTGTGTTGTATTTACAAATTAAATAATTTCTAATGTCATCAAACGTTTTTCATTTAACTGTCATGAAGCATTTATTTTAAATTTTGCAATTTTTTTTATTAATATTGTTTTTCTCAGAGGCTTTCAGCAGTTTTTATTTTAAAACACTTTCCCTAAAGCTTTTATATTTCAAAGGAGGTTGAAGTTTTCTCTTTGAATATGACATTTGTTTGAATATGCTTTTATGTTTATGTGACATTTTGGAAGCTTTTTTATTTTAAAACATTTTCCCTAAAATTGAAAAAAAATATGAGTACATATTTTTAGTAAAATATCTAAAGGACAAATTTAATATAACTTAAGAAAAACAGCAGTCAGAAATGCTATAAATCTGTCAACTAACTAATAAATTACTTTAAAAGCGATATATTTATATTAAGGAATAATATAAATATAACAAAAAATTTTATACTTTATAATGTATAAAATAATTGTAACATGCAAAATACACATTTTTTGACTTTTGCCCTAAATTTTGAATAGGATTATTTTGAAATTTTGTTCAAAATTTTCCAATACAATATATTACAGTTTTTGTTCTTTTCTACATCATTAAACTAACATACACAGTTGATTTAAGGCATCATTCTTAATTAAATGAACATTAGAAACAGATAACACACACTGAATACGTGTAACATATTAATCTCATTAAATTTAACAATCTCAGAAATTCTTATAATGCTAACTCACTGCTTTGTACAATGGCACTTGATGAAAAAGATTTAATCTACCCTCCTGAACAAATGTTTCATAGCTATTTATTCAACATTTTTAAATTCATCTGTTTGTGAAAATTTTAAAATTAAAATTTTGTATAGCTTGAAAATTATAAAGCTACGTAAATTATTGTACACAGTTATTCTGATATATATGTCAAAACAAGCTATAAATATTTCTCGTAATTTTGTATTAATTTCTTTAATCGATAATTAATAATAATAATCTAAATTGAAATGTTAAGATTATATTAACTTCCTTGGTATTGTGACGCTGAATCTTAAATATCGGCGTTTAAAACCATGCATAAAACCATGATAAATACGCAGTCGAAAAATATGTCTATTTTGTTTTAAAATTACACTTCCTATTTCTGAGATGTGATTTAAAAATTATGAAGTTAAAATGTTATTAGATCTCCGATGGGCAAAATGAGTATCAATACACTATATATTTAGAGTTATAATATCGAATGTTTCCCGAGGAAACGTATGATGTCAAAATGTTATTAGATCTCCGATGGGCAAAATGAGTATCAATACACTATATATCTAGAGTTCTAGTATCGAATGTTTCCCGATGAAACGCATGATGTCAAAATGTTATTGGATCTCCTATAGGCAAAATGATTATCAATACACTATATGTTTAGAGTTATAATATCGAATGTTTCCGGAGGAAACATATGATGTCAAAATGTTATTAGATCTGCGATGGGCAAAATGAGTATCAATACACTATATATTTAGACAGTATCGAATGTTTCTATATATTGTCAGAGTTATAAATATCGAATGTTTCCCGATGAAACGTAAAAAATGTTTTTATATTCGTATGATGTCAAAATGTTATTAGATCTCCGATGGGCAAAATGAGTATGAATACACTATATATCTAGAGTTCTAGTATCGAATATTTCCAGATGAAATATATGATGTCAAAATGATATTGGATCTCCTTTGTGCAACATATTTATGATAAAAAAGGATGAATCATTTTATAAATGAATTTTGATATTTAAGAATATTTATGTAATTCATTTTATTCCTATGTTCTGTAAATTAATGATAATGGATAGATGACATTGCAGATGTCAATTCGTCTAGATGTATAAAAAACAAATCCCTTCAGGAGCAGGATTCGAACCTACGTTCACAAGCGTGAGTCAGATATCCAAGCTTTCATCAATATGCATTTGCAATGCAGGACGTCCGACATTCAAGTTCAATTAAATTGCCGAACTACTCCGGACTAATCAATTACCGAAATTCTCTACGAAGAATAAATAAGTACGGAAAAGCAGAAAGGTGGAGTAATATGTCAAAATCTCCACATTTATTAAATTATTTCATTCGTTTTTATAATTATATTCATACAGAAGAAAAACCTCTTTTTTGAATTCGCTTCTTATAAGATCAGTTTAAGTTCTTTCTTACATGAATTCCTTCATATACAATTTTTTTCCTGAACTTTAATACTTCATACATCTCAATAATTATTTCTGACCCTATGAAACAACAAGAAATCAGCACATGTAAGCAAATTCATTTATCCCCAACTATAACGCCACACACTGCACAACAACGTTTGATGAAAGCAATTTTAGTCTGACGCCACTGGTTGCTGTCACCGTTAATTTCTAAGGATTTTAAATTTGTCTGATTATCAAAATTTCGAAATTACCCGTATAATTTGTCAACTATAAAGCGACGTATATTGTTACAGATCTTAAAACGGAGCAATATGCAAGAATAAACTGATATATATTTTCTCATACTTTTTTTGAATTTATTTAAAGATATTATTTAAATCTAATAGAAAGTTTTAAAATTAAGATCAGTTTGTTATTTATGTCGTTAAATTAAAAAAAAAAATTCAATTAAACGTTGAGTGATATTAATTAAAATGTTTTAAGTCCAGGTGATGTTCGTAGAGGATAATGCAGATTTTAAAAATAATATTTGATTCTTGGTTAATTTAGCTGAATTTTAATTTTGCTTATTGTATTTTGATTATATTTAATTTTTATTGAATTTTAATTATATTTTAACTATGATACTACTGTGTACAAATTTTTTTTCTTTTTTAAATTGCTGGCACTGTCCTTGACATCTGTGTAAAATTTGACGTCATAATATTCATTAGTGTTTGAGTTACGCTTGGCTTTGTGAGACGCTAAAACAGATTCCGGTGATTTTTGAAATGTCTGAATTAATTGAGTAATGAACATGAATTAAATTTTCTTTGTGGAAACGTATAGAATGTTGTAGAAGGCATTCGGTGAGCATTCCTATGTCGGAAGGAATGTTTAAAAGTGGTATAAACAGTTCAAAGAAGGCAGAGAAAGCATTGAAGACGAAGAGCCCAATGGTTGACCCGCAACCTCAACCGACGAAGCTCACGTCCAAACAATTAAAGATTTGGTGCTTGCAAACCGTCGATTTACAATTAGAGACTTTGCTAATGATGTTGGAATTTCAAAATTCCGTTTTAAAAGATGTTTTGGGCCTCAAACGCCTCAAATCTCGATTGGTACCGAAAACACTGAATGCGCCATCTCACACTGCATTGATTCTCCGTGACTTTTGCGCCAAAAATGAAACCCATATCGTTCCTCAACCACCGTATTCACAACGTGAGACTTCTGGCTAGTCCCTATACTCAAAAGATTACTCAGACGACACTGTTTTGAGTCGATTGAAGAGATTCAACGTGAACCGGCGCGTTCTTTGATGACCATCCCTGCCGATATCTTTTTAGCATGCATTGAGGATTTAAAAACAAGTTGGCGCAAGTACATTGTGTCCGGAGGGGATTACTTTGAAGGCGATGAAATAAATTTGGAAGATTAAATAAAGCGTTTTTGAAAAAAAAAATAATTGGTGTTTTTTTTTAGTACAGTAGTAATGTGTGTTGTATTATTTAATATTAATTTAAGACGGTATAAATATGTTCATAATGTAAAGAAACTTTTAAAGCATTTTTAAATATTTAATTAAATTTCCCAAATTCCTATAAGAAAAATAATAAATAATTTCATGAATCAATTTTGATGACAATGTTGGAAATTCATATGAGAATTGACAGATGATTTTCGCAAGTGACAAAACTTGACTTTTACATTTTTTGAGCTGTATCTAACAAGTAATATAAAAAAAAAAAAAAAAAAAAAAAAAAAAAAAAAAAAAATTAAAGTCATTTCCTACTTTTTTTCACTGTATTGCAAAAAAGTCCTTTACAAATAAAGTTGAAATTTTCTCTTTCATCTGGCGCCATCTATTGGTAGATACATGCAACTTAAATAAAAAAAAAAAATTTATTAATTAAATTTAATTACTGAATTAATATTTGAAAAAACTGTATTAACATCAAGTGTCATCCACTACAAGTTTAAAAAATGTATTTGAACTTGAGTGGAGGAATAAAAAGTATTTTACTAACGATTTAAAAATTTGAACAAAATATATATAGCGAGTGTGTGAACTAATAGTAGGAATTGAAAAATCGATTTAATTAAAAATTAATGTTTTCTTTTTAGTTTGAATCTTGCAATTTTAAACAATCCCACGATTTTTTAGTTCAGATTAAATTTTAGATAATTCAGAATTTTTTTATTTCCATAACAAGTACGAATTGATTAGCTGTCTGGCATAAGACATATTTTATTGTGTTAATTAACATTTCTGACCAATAAAACTATATAATGAAAATAATAGAAACATTTGCAGAAAATTGCTGAAATAATTAGTAAACAAGTAATATAAAAAAAAACTTTAAGTGAATTCCTACTAAAAGGCCAACAAAGAAAATTTCTTATTTTAGTTACTTTTTATTAATTAATATAAATATGTATATACATTTGACAGAATCCCAAAATTAAGTCGCAAAATATAAAGCGAAAAATGTCTACTTAAAGCAAAAACTTTCAAAAAATTATTGATTTTCACAAGAAAAGAATTCGCAATTCTTCACCTTCTACTGAAATCCTTGCATTTTACCTATTGAGCTACAACCGGTTGATTTCAATATTCATTACAAACTGTTTAAACTCTATTTAAAATACTAAGAATTAATTAAATTTAATGAATGAATTAATATTTGAAAAAAATGTATTAACATCAAGTGTCATCCACTACAAGTTCAAAAAAAAAAATGTATTTGAACTTGAGTGGATGAATAAAAAGTATTTTATTAACGATTGAAAATTTGAACAAGATATATAAATATATATAGAGAGAGTGTGAACTAATAGTAGGGATTGAAAAAGAAAGTTAATTTAAATAATAAAATTTAATAATAAAATTGTTGAAAAAAAAAACAGTATATATATATATATATATATATATAAAGTTGGTCTACAGTAAATTTATAAGTATACTTAAAAATGTGCAAACATAGTGTCATCCATAATTTAACTTTCACCAAATGTGCTGTTTAAATAAACACTAAGCAAATTGCTTAAACCTTTATGTAACTTTAAAGTAAACGATTTACAAAATTTTAGGTATGTACGTGTTAACATATAACATAAAAGCAGCTGCAAAAGTATTTTTTGTATAATTCGCCGATAAGAAAAACAACCAATTCATTTTATAAATTAATTTGGATATCTAAAAGTATTTATGTAATTACTTTTATTCGCAATCTTTATAAATTAAAGAGAAAGCCTATATGACCTTTGTAGATGTCAATTCGTCTAGTGTTTATAAAAAAACACATATCGTCAGGAGCAGGATTCGAACCTACGCTCACAAGTGTGAGTCAGATTTCCAGGATTTCATCAATATGCACTAGCAATGCAGGACTCCAACAATTCAATTGCCGAACAAATCCGGCCTAACCAATTACCGAAATTCCCTAAAGATTTACGGATAGTAGAAAGATTAAGTCAAAATCACGACTTTTATTAATTTTTTTTTATTCGTTTTGCTTTTAATTTTCATTTTAGAACACATACATTCAAGAGAAACCTCATTTTTGCATTCGCTTCCTATTACAGGAATATCTGTTACTTTCATGAATCCCGCCATGGATATAAATTTTTTTTATCTTGTTACTAAACATTTCAGAAAACTACAAAGAAACATGAAGGCGATACATATGCTCACAAATTCATTTGCCAAATTCCATAGCACAACAGCATTTGATGAAATCAATTTTAGTCTAACGCCATAACTCCTCGGCCATCCTGAACACGACTCACTTTTATAGTTAAATTTTAAGGTTTTTCAATTTGGCTGATTGTGAAAATTCCAAAATTACCAGTCACTACTACGAATTTCAAAAGCTGGAATATGCAAGAACATATGGATATACGTTTCCTCATACTTTTGACTGAATTTATTTAAAGTGAAAGCTTAAATCTAAAAAAAAACTTTTGAAATTAAAATTTTTTGGTTATTTATTCGTTTCGTTAAATTAAAAAAATTAACAAATAAAATTTTAAAATAAACATTAAATAATACCATTTAAATTCTTTTAAGATTAGAGGGCTTGGTGTTGAATTAAGCAGCTTTTGAAAACTATATTTGGTTATTTGGTAATTAATTAAATTTTAACTGTATAATTGCATTTTAATTATATTTTATATTTATTGCTGATTAATTTTATTTTAACTTTTACAATATGTGTTCTATTAATAAATATTAATATAAGTAGGTAATAAACGATATGCCGATAATAAAAAAAATAGTTGTTAAAGTATTTTTACATATCTAATAAAACTTTCTAAATTATTATAGGAAATAAAGTTAGCTGTTTGATGAATGAATTTTGTTTTTTTAATAATATTTAGAAAATTATTATTACCCATAAACTATTATTAAAAATTATAAGTCTCTAATAAACGACATGCGTATAATGTAAAAGAGCAGTTAAAATATTTTTAAATAATCAGTTGAATTTTCTAAATCATTATACATATGGTAAATGGTTTGATGAATGAATTAGGATATCTTTATAAATTAGATAATTATTATTACTCGTAAATTATTCCTAAAATTTATATAACAAAGGCTATATGTTCTTTGTAGGTTACAAATCTTAACTTGTACACTTTTTGAACGCAAACTAGTGATAGCTATATCCAAGAATAAATGATTTTTCTTACTGAATCTTACAACTTAAATCAGCACATAATTTTTTTTTAGTTCATGAACAAGGTCTACAAATTTTCAATAAAATAAGCTTTATGTTGTGTTAAATGCAAAACATTAGTGGAAAAAGAAATTGATCAAAATATTTATATATAAAATTAATCCTATTAGATTAACTTTATATATAAATATTAATCTAATAGGATTAATTATAAGTCTATTAATCCTATTAGATTAATATAATAATAAGTCTATATGTTTTCTATATGTTATGTAAGTCTATATGTTTTAATCTAAGTAGATTAATTTAATAATAAGTCTATATGTTTCCTTAAAATGTGTGCAAATAAAGTCACATTCCTTATAATATTCATCATAACTAAACTTTCACAGTGTACGCTATTTAAAGTGGCATTAAAAGTCTATGTGACGATAAACTCAACTTCAGCTATCGTATGATACTAAAACAGCTACGCCAGTATTTTTATATAATTTGTCATATTCTTCAAATTACATTAAAAATCAAAATAATTCTATTTATATTTTGAATTTGGATGTCTGAGGATATTTAGGTAATAGGTTTAATCCCAAGATAACATTAAGGTTTTTTTAATAATTATGTTTAATTCTAAGATATATAAGTTATTGAGAAGTCTTTGATGACCATTGCAGATGTCAATTTGTCTAGATGTATAAAAAAAAATAATATGTTATACAAATTAAGGATAAGGCATATATGAAACTACACATGTCAATACGTTCAGATGTATATATATATATATATAAGCCTCGTCAGGAGCAGGATTCGGACCTACGTTCACAATTGTGAGTCAGATTTCCAAGCTTTTAACAATATACATTTGCAATGCAGGACGTACGAAGTTCAAGTTCAATTTCTGTTAATTTACCATTAAACTCGCCAATGTTGTTGCATGTTTTTAAAAATTACGTTAGAAAATGATGAATCACTTTACAACTGAATTTCGATAACTAAGAATATTTACATAATTTATTTACTCCCAAGTTATATAAATTATGAGAATGCTTAGATGAAATTGTAGAAGTCAATTCATGTACAGGTATAAAAAAAATACCTCGTCAGGAGCAGGATTCGAACCTACCTTCACAAGCGTGAGTCAGATTTCCAAGCTTTCATCAATATGCATTTGCAATGCAGGACGTTTGACATTCAAGTTCATTTTAATGGCCGAATAAATTTCGGACTAATCAATTACCGAAATTAAATACATACGGATAGCAGAAATTTGGAGTAATATTTCAAAATCAGCCATTTTATTAATTTTTTTTATTGTTTTTTCTTTAAGATCATCCAAACTGAGGTATCATTGGGCTTATATTATCTTCCTACAAGACGAATTTCCGTTCCCTTCACGAATAGCTTTTTCTTTCTGAAATTTCAATCTTCTTAAGAACGATTCCCGATTTTACGAAGCAACAGGTAGCCAATACAAAATCGCAAATTCACTTGCCTTCACGTGCGTACCAACCTCAGAACATCCATCAACTATTACGCCATACATTCTACAACAGCATTTGATGAAAGCAATTTTAGTCTGACGCCATAACCATTCGGCCATCCTGAACACAAGCAAGTGTCATTGTTAAGTTTTAAGATTTTAAAATTTGTTTGATTGCAAAAATTAAAAAAAATTCCAAAATTCTTCCAACTCAGGGGTCGGCCACCTTTTGAGTCGGAAGAGCCAAAAATGGCAATTTACAAAATTTCAAAGTTTTAAAGAGCCACAAAATTTTTTCTTGACAACAATAAATAACAGGTGGGCTGAAAATTTCATAGGCGGACACATAGATGGCGCTACTAGTATTAAATCCATATGAGTTTTAATTAACCCTAACCTTCAAAAGACACGTGTATAAATTTGATAGCTGTTGCGCTATTAGTATGTGAGTTATAGCATTTTTAATGAAGTTATAGTATTTTTAGTGTTCATCACGTGCAGTCTACTCGGCTGACTGTCCATTGGACTCCTGTGTGAAATGATGGAGCCATGTTTAATCCATTGTCACATATCGACGCAAAAATCAGGGTTTATTACGATTGAACAGCTCCAAACACTGCTTAGAATCCTCAATTGGTTGTTGTTTTTGGTCGATTGTGAGCTCGCGCGGCCCCCACTTTGAACAGAGCTTTTGCATATCCAAATATTCATTCACGATATGTCAAGCACGTTCCTTTGATATCTTTTGGGTCTCAGCTATCTCAATCAACTTCACTTTACGGTTATCAGAAATTGTTTTGTGGACTTTTTTGATGTTTTCGTCGGTAACAGCCTCTTTGGGGTGTCCACTGCGTGCATCATCCTCGGTGCTCAATTCGCCTAGTTTAATTTTAGCAAACCACTTCTCTACGGTTGATTTTTCTGGTGCAAAGTCCGAATAATGTTTATCAAGCCAAGCCTTGGCTTTAATAGTATTTTTTTCGCCAAAAGGCAATGCTTTATTAACACATGAAATTCCTTTTTATCCATTTTTTCAAACTAACTAAAGTTGCTTCTCTAAAAATACTATAACTCACATACTAATAGTGCAACAGCTGTCAAATTTTATACACGTGTCTTTTGAAGGTTAGGGCTAATTAAAAATCATATGGATTTAATACTAATAGCGCCGATTTAATAATACTAGGCCACCTGTTAGTACTCGCACAAATAAAGTTTTTCGATAAAAAAAAACTAATCTATTTATTCATAAGGAAACATATCTATTTATTCCTTATATCATTCTATTTATTCATTATTAGATAATTACTTATTATTTAAGTAAAAATTAAAACAATTAAACGTTTACTTACAACACTAACTTGTACTTCAATAACAAACAATTGGACAAACAAATTCAATGGGAGCGATGGCTTTGCATGGTTATTCAAGTAGAAAATTTAAACTTTACTAAACAATGTTATTTGTACTTAAAATAAAAACAACAACAATAACATACATTTGAGCAAACAAATTCAATGGGAGCATTGGCTTTGCATGGTTTTAGAAAGTTTAGATAAATTTGGGTCATAACTTGCTGCTTTAAGTTTCAAACACGCCTCTAAATTTTCATTTGTTAGTTGGCTTCTTACTTTACTTTTAATTATATTCACGCGAGAGAATGTTTGCTCTCACGAATATGTCGATCCGAAGATAGTCAGCACTCCAAATGCCAACTTCTTCATCTCACTGTAGCAATCTGTAAGACTATTCCATGCGTCGAATATAAGTGCCTCAACTCGTGGCATTTCTTTTAAAGTTGTCCACTTTTGTTGCGTTACGTACATACATTTCTGGACCTCCAACTCTTCCAACTTGCTTTTCAACTCTGTAAATTTTCCACTCCACTCGTCTGCTTTCAAAATGTCGTACCGGTAGCTAAAGAGAGCTGACGGGACAGGTCTGATGCTGTGCTCCGTCTGTTTCTTTTGGCAGTAACTGCTAAATACCGGTCCTCATTCGGCGTTGTAACTTGGGGTCGACCTGTGCTGTAACATCTATTCCCATTACCATCATCTTGGAATCGTTGCCAAAGCCTGGAGATGACACTCTGGGCGATTCCAAGTTCCTCGGATACTTCCAGCTGGGTACGTCCACATTCCAGTCGTCCGATAATTCTACCACGTAAAAAATCATCCAAATGCTTCCTTTGTGCCATAACTATGCGGTTATTGCACTGAAACGCTTTTAAAGCGCTTGTGAACAATTTTACTTCTTTGCCACCATTCCTTATATACCCCTCTCTTACACTCTCGTCATTGTGACGTACTATCCGCGCCTTCTGGTGGTTTCCTGTAATTTGCATATTCTTCTTCAAGATGTGTGTGATAATTTTACAGGTGAAATTTTTATTTTAGAGTTCAATTTCTGTGTGATTCTGAATTATCCTTAATTTATGGACATGGGTGTATTTCGGCCAGAAATGTTTGGGCACAAAGCACTTCTTGGTGTATTTTTCACTACATAAGAATTTCGTAGTTTATTTTGCTCTGAAGAATCGTTGTTGCCCCTTTATTTTTTCCTGTCATACTTCTGGCTCCATCAGTTGCTATTGAAACGATTTTATTTAAATCGATCTTATTGTCTTCAAGGCATTTTTGCACGGCATTCGCTATATCTTCCTGTCTAGTTTTGTCCCGAGAGCGGTAGCAATCCTAGAAGTTCTTCTTTTGGACCTTGGGAAGACATATACCTCACAAAAAGGGCAGCTTGTACCGTGTCTTTTATGTCGCAAGACTCATCTGTAGCCAGTGATAAGGCAGAAGAAAGTTGAATATCTTCCACCTGCAAATATGTTACATTTGAAGATATTTTAGCTATTCTATCTTGTACTGTTTTAGCGGATAGTGGCCAATCTTTGATTTTTTTCAAGATTTCTGGTTTTGTTTTTGAAATCACGAAACAGTTCTTCAGATTCCTTGTTAATCAGTTTTTTTTTTGATAAAATAAATAATATTTGCGTATGGAACAAAGAGCCGCATGCGGCTCGTGAGCCGCAGGTTGCCGACCCCTGTTCCAACTCCATCGCGGCCTGGTGACCAAACGGCTAGCGCTCTGGTTTTTGGTACGACAGGCTCCAGGTTCGAATCATGGTGGCGGCATCCACTTTGCACTGTAGGTACGAGTTTATTCCTCGCCCAAGATGACCGTAGAGCGACAAACCAAAATTTTCCGTATAATTTGTCAAATGTAGTACGAGGATACAGGGGTGTCAAATGTAATAAGAGGGTTTTGGGACAGTGGCGGTCGACAAACGCAGGAAAAAAAATTTCTATTAAATCTGTAAATTTGAACTCTTTTATAGCCGCAGACATTAATTTGTGGCAACAATTGCAATTTAACTGTCTTAGAACATATTTTCAAAGAAAGGAAAATGGAATTGACGCGAGAGCATTATCGCGCTATGATTTTCTATGATTTTAAGTGGGTTTAAACCAAGAAAATGCCTTCAACGTCTACAACTAGCATATGGAGACGAAGTTCCATCTCGTACTACTGTATTGAGAGGGCTTACAGAATTTCGTAGAGGTCGAACTTCTCTGCTGGATCAAGAACAAACAGGAAGACCTTCATCAGCTGTAGTTCCAGAAAATGTTAGTTGATGATAATCGCTGCACTTACCAAATGATACAGAAGAAACTTAACATTGGATCCGTCGCTTACATAGAATCATTCATGAAGAAATGTATATGAAAAAATTAGTTTGTCGTTGGGTCCCCCATAATTTAACAGAGCATCAAAAAACGGAACGTGCCAGAATCTGAAAATATACCATAAAATTACTTAACGATGGTGGACACTGCCTTATATATAAAATCATAATTGGGGGTGAAACTTACGTACCGAGTTTTGACGTTCCAACACGACAAGAAAGTAAAGTATGGGTTTTTGAAGATGACCCCAAACCAAAAATGGTGAAAAACCGAACAATGAAAAAAGTAATGTATGCCATTTTCTTCAGAAGTACGGGACTGGTCAAAGACATAAGCTCGTGGGACAGAGGACAGTCACAACTAACTGGTACACTACTAAGTGTCTTCCAGAAATTCTTCAAGAAGTGAATGCAAAGGGGACTCATGCTTCCCCATGCTAATGCATCTTCTCATACCGCAAGATCGACCGTCTTGCGGTATGACTCTCTTTCTTAAACAAAAACACAACAAAGTGATAGAATATCCACCCTATTCCGATAATCTTGCTATTTGAGACTTTTGCTCTTTTTTTAATCTCTAGAAAAAGTTACATGGTCGTCGTTTTCATTCCGATTAAGATTGACGAAGCTATAAAAGCATATTTTTCATCAATTCCAAGAAATGGATGGGGTGAAGAATTTAATCTTTGGAAAAATCGTCTGCAAAAGTGCATTGATGTTGGAGGGGACTGCTTTGAACACTCTTAAAATTTGGCAAGTTAAACTTGTACCATTTAGCCGTATCTCAAAAATTTCAGAGTGACCCTCGTTCTACATATGTTTTTATAAAGTTTCAAAACAGAGAAATATTGCAAGAATGAACTGGTATACGTTTTCTCATGATTTCTTTTGAATTGAGTTAATTGAAGAAGTAACTTAAATCTAAAAGAAAATTTTGAAATTAAAATGATTTATTTTTTTATGTCATTATTTTTGTTAAATTTGAAATAAAAAAAATCATTATAATAGACATTGAGTAATATTAATTGAAATGTGAGATAATTTTTTATAAATTTTATTGATAAATCATGAACACGTGTTTCACACATAGCTATTTATTTAGCATTTTGAATTCATCTGAATATGAAAATTTTAAAATTTTCTGTATAGCTTGAAAAATATAAATCTACGTATATTATTGCAGAGATTCCTTCTGATGAATATGTAAGAACCAAGTGGTCTAAATATTTCCTATAATTCTGTATTAATTTCTTTAATCGATAATTTAGATCTAAATGCAAATTTTAAGATTATAATATCTTCCTGGTTATTGTGAAGATGTATCTTAAGTTTCTGCATTTATGATGGATAAGACCACGATAATTATGTAACAGGAAAATACTTCTATTTTGTTAAAAACAATCCCTTATATACATCTGGGATTGTTCATATTAATTGATCTTTCTTTGAACTGGTTATACCACTTTAAAGTAACGCTCGTCAAATGCTTTCTGCAACATTTTAATATTGTGATGTTAAAATTATAATGCTTTTGGATCTCCAATGGATAATATCAGTAACAATATAGTGCATATTTAATCTTCATGCGTCGAATATTTCCAGTTGAAAGCATACTACTGTGTCCAAAAAGTAAGATCAACTATTTTTTTTTCAAAAACTCTTTATATATTTTTCCAAACTTATTTCATCGCCTTCAAAGTAATCCCATCCGGACACAATGCACTTACAATGCACTGACAATTTTTTTTCCAATCTGCAATGCATACTAAAAAGTCATCGGCAGGGATGGCCTTCAAAGCGCACATCGATTCACGTTGAATCTCTTCAATCAACTCAAAACCGTGTCCCCGGTGTGGTCATGGAGTTTACGGAAAAGCCAAAGTCGCACGGTGTGAATACCATGCTTTAGAACAATATGGGTTTCATTTTTGGCGAAAATGTCGCAAAGAATCAATGCAATGTGAGCTGGCGCATTCAGTGTTCACGGTAGCAATCGAGATTTGACGCGTTTGAGGCCCAGAATGGAATTGACCTGTCCTTTTGAAATTCCAAAATCATCAGCAAGGTCTCTAATTGTAATTAGACGGTTTGCAAGTACCAAATCCTTAATTTTTTCGACGTGAGTTTCGTCGGTTGTGGCTGATGGTCGACTAGAGGGCTCTTCGCCTTCAACACGGTCTCTGCCTTCTTTGAACTGTTTATACCACTTCTAAACATTTCTTTCCAATTTAGTAATGTTCACCGAAGGCTTTCTGCAACATTTTATACGTTTCCGCAAACAATAGGTAATGCAAGTTCTTTGCTCAATTAATGACATTTTAAAAATCGCCGGAATCAGTTTTAGCGTCTCAAAAGCCAAGCGTAACTCAAACAGTAATGAATATTTTGACGTCAAATTTCCCACAAATGTCAAGGTCAGTGCTAGCAACCTTAAAAAAAAAAATTGAAATTCCATAAGCCCCGGGAATTTTAATTTGAAAATTGGTCTTACTTTTTGGACACAGTAGTATAGTACATGTGTCTAATGTATATGTGTCGAATGCTTCCAGATGAAAGAATGAAGTACTTGAAATTTATAAATATGAACTTCTCAGATTTGTTTTAAAATGGTGATTGAAATATTAAAGAAATGCATTGAAATAATTTGTGTAAAAATATTTATTTTTAAGGTATTAATTTATTATTTATTTTTTAATTTGATCTCAAATATTACTTTAAGTAAAATATTTTTGAGACCTAAGGATATCTATATGTAGCTGTTTTACTGTCATATATTTATTAATTTTTATACAATTACCGTTCAATTTCGGTTATTAATTAATATATATATATATAAACTAATAAACAATATATAATTTATAATTTTATATATATATATATATTTTATATTTATACTTTTGTCTATTAGAGGAAATAAATAAATAAAGTTTGTAAGAATCCTGATTGTGTCTTGAGGCCTGATGGAAGAGCATCTCGCGCTGGGTGACATGGATTTCGTGTTCGAGTCTGGGTTAACTTTTACAGTGTGTGATGCATAAACTGGCCTTAAAAGACTCCTGTAACAGCAACGTTCTAAGTCTTCATGTAAATGTATGTGTTATGTTTCAAAATGTATTCATAAAATGTAAATGTTATGTTTCAAAATGTATTCATAAAATGTAAATGTTATGTTTCAAACGATAAACATAACTTAATCTATCGTATAGTGCAAAATCATCTGCTATAGTATTATTTATATAATAGGTCGTATTTCTTTAATTACGATAAGAAAAAAAAATTCTTTATAACCTCTCTCGTTGCGGCAATTCCTTGCGGGCCGAAAATTGTAGAAAAGGACTTCTCTCTCTGCCATTGTTTCTTTTATGGATTAATTTGCTTTTGTTCAAGTCTTCACTTAAATTAGTTTTCTTTCAACCGCTGCATGTTTCTCTTGGGATTACTTTGTTTTTCGGAAATAAGTGCGAATTAATGAATGTTGACAACGGATTATATATATTTTTAAAGAAAATTAAATGTGTTTTTGCATAAAGTAATTAAAATTGACAGTTAAGTATTTATTTTTAACTTATTAGAGAGTTTTAATCT
Organism: Caerostris darwini; assembly: GCA_021605075.1. Taxonomy (NCBI): domain Eukaryota; kingdom Metazoa; phylum Arthropoda; class Arachnida; order Araneae; family Araneidae; genus Caerostris; species Caerostris darwini. The sequence goes on along the minus strand of BPLQ01003676.1, from coordinate 15,367 downwards.
TCCATTTTTCTATATATAATGTTTTTTCTATTGCAGCTGGCAAACATTTAGACAGTTGTCTTTTATGCCTTAAGACATGCGCTGCACGGACATTACTCACTTAACACTACACAAAGGTGCGTGTAGTTTGAAGATTAGCTACGAACGGGGAGTAACAATACTCCCGCAACGCTCGGCAATAATGGTAGACCGGGACCTACGGTTCAATGTAAATTCCGAACCACTACAAACAGCCATGGCATCGCCGGGACTCGAACCAAAAACCTGTCGTCGCCAGTAACACAGCGCTAGCTATTCAGCCATAAAAGCCGGAAGCACGGAAAAATAATATTCATATTTCTTGTTTGGTTTTGAGGAAATTCTAAATTATTTTAACTAAAATTAATTAATTCATTTTTAACCAAAATTAATCGACAGTAAACAAAAAAAGATGTTATGTAGTATATTTTACACAGCTTTTATTTGTTATTTGAGATATTTTGAGGCATCCTAAATGAAAAAAAAAATGTTTCTACACATTTTTACAAGGTTTATAAATAAAACATATTTTTTTTTACTCTAACACTTTATCACGATTTTGCAATTTGCATACATCCCGTCACACCAAGCTATTTTTTTCGGTGAAAAAAAGGACCGAATAATTCCCCTCGATTGGTTTAATGCTATTTATATCTGAGAAAGCTCTTCATTCGGCTTTTAATAAAAGAATAGTTGCCATCGACCAGCTTTTCCTCTCCCTTCCCTCACCACCTTTAACAGCCTCTCTTTAACACAAAAACTCCTCTCTCTTTTCTTCACGCAGCAACATCGAAGCCCAACAACGAGAAATATGAAATAAATAAACAAACAGACACATACGAGCCAGGTCGTAAAAATAAAGAAAATTGGATTCTCGTGTTGTTAGATTCTACGATAGAAGTAGGAATAAAAGAAAAAAAGGCTTCCAGCTGATTTTTTTTCTTTTATCTTATGCCTGATTTTAAACCTAATGACAGAGACGTAATAAAGGTAGAATTTCGATTCTAGAAAATGGAGAAAAACGTTAAAAAAAAAAATGTATTGCTTTCGCTTGTTTTCATACTAGTAATTGCTCTCGTTGCGGCAATCCCTTGCGGCCGAAAAATGTAGAAAAGGACTTCTCTCTCTGCTATTGTTTCTTTTATGGATTTATTTGCTTTTGCTCAAGTCTGTACTCAAATTAGTTTTCTTTTAACATCGGCATATTTCTCTTGGGATTGTATTGTTTTTCTGGAATAAGTGCTAATTAATGAATGTTGACAACGGATTATGTTTATTTTTAAAGGAAATTAAATGTGTTTTGCATAATTATTGTAATCAAATAATCTGTGGGAAGTTTGTTGATCAAAGATGCCAAGAAAAAAATATTGACGGTTATATATGTATGCAAATAATGTATTTAAAATTTGCAGTTTTTATTTTTAATTTGTTACTGAGTTTATACCTTCTATTTTTCCTATATTTACATATTCAGTTGTTTTTTCAATTAAAACTATAAAACGAGATTCCAGGATTATTGTCTGTAAAATTTAAAAAAAAAAAAAAAAAAAAAAAAAAAAAAAAAACTTCCTGAATATCAGCATGGATAGCAATTTAGTCTATTTTATGATCCCTTCTCACAAATTATTTCAACCTGTGTTAAAATTCTTTGGGCCTGGTTGGCGAGCGACTATCCCTCTAGCGCTCGGTGCCACAGGTTTCGGGTTCTAATCTCGGCAGTGCCATGGATGTCCGTTAATGGTTCGTAATCCAGGTTAAACGGTAGTTCCAGGACTAATCAGCCTAAACTGTGCATAAAATGACCGTAGAGCGACAAACCAAACCAAATCATAAATGTGAATAACCGATATATCCAAATCTTTCTATTATTCGATGTGAATTGAATTCTCCATGTATATTTACTGAACGCTGAATGGCCGAGTGTCTGACGCTCTTTTACCCGGTACCATAGGTTTCGGGTTCGAATTACAGCCGTGCCATGGATGATTTTACTGGTATGGAATCCACTATAATCCGTTGATTCTGCTCTAACACGATGGTAGAGAGGAGGTTTAGTCAATCTTCAGCTCTCGTGTTTCCTCGCTAATGTGAAGCTGCATATTACCCTTAGCCGTGGACAGGGTCTCGTAGACCTGGTATATCATTATTATTATTCTTTTAATCATTTTATTAAATAAAATTATAGATTTTTAAATTATAATTCATTTCAATGAAGGTATAAATTTTAACAAATCGATGTGTGAAAATTCATTTATTTTCAAAATTAATTTTACTACAGCGTGGTCATATCGAACAACAAAAATTCAGAATTCAGAACTTTTAGGCGAATTAAGTATGGTTTAGTTACAAAAAGATTAATCACGGTTTAAGCAATTAATTATTGTTACTCTTATTACGTGGATTGATTAATTATTGCCCAAATGATTGAGTTAATTAGAGGTAATCGATTTGTTTAATTAAAAATTAATGTAACGTTTTATTTTGGATTAAAAAGAAAACTTGGAGATTTTCTACCTTGTAATGTATTTTATTTTTGAAAATCAAAATGAGAATTTCTAAAATTATCTTAATTAATTATTTTTTTTAAAATTAATTAAATGTGTTCATATAAAAATTTCTATATCGTAGTTTTCAAATGAAATATTTTCCATTTAGAGACATAATTATTATTTTGCTTGGGTTTTTCTTCTAAAAAATAAATTTTGCATTTAACTTTCAAGCAAAAAATTGTATTATATTACGACAGTTGCCAACATTTATACCTCTTTATTTTGAAATTATCAAAAACCCTTTTTATAATTTCTAATATAAATGTTAATTTAGAAGAAATGATATTCAGTACTAAGAAAAAATTCTAAATTCCATTGACTAAATTGAAAATTAGTATACAATTCTGGCAATATTTTTAATACTAGATGAAATTGTTGCTTTATCGCTTAGTATAAATATAACTTTATTATATAAATAAAATATCTATTTCAAAGATGCTATAATATTTATTGTATATTGAATATTACATTAAAAAAATTTCATAATACGACAATTCTATTTAATATATTACACAACGATACTCAATAAAGATAAGTGTATAATTAAATTTAGCAATTGGTCTTTTTTATTTAGTGTTTTTTCCAAGGGAGGAGTTGTTGCATTTCATTCCCATGACAGAGGAATGTATATTCTTTGACAAGTACATAATAACAACCCATCACTCAAATTTGTCAGCAGATAAGCAGCGTTGCAGGTAGTTATATTACACGTAATTAGTATTTTGTGCTAATGAGAACAACCTGTCAGTCAAATATGACAGCAGATATTCAGTGTCATGTATAATGAAACACATGAAATTACCGATTATCTGTTAGCCCTTCTAAGGTCGAAGCAAACACAGATAGAATATTGACTACACCATAAGTTGCTGCAGCGTCATTGGTAATAGAACATGGGCTGAGGAAGTGTCTATTTCAATGAGAAATGAGGATAACTGACTCCCCCTCTTGATGGATTTTCTTAAAGGGACGTTTTTGGAAAAGGAAGGTGGAGTTCTGGAACGAGTATATCAGAAGTGTTACTTTGAATAGTCCGAGTCCCTTTGTTGTTTTGTGAATCAACCGTGTAAGCCGTGTGATAATTAATGTCTGCCACAGACCAGGCAATTAGATTAGACTCGAGAATTCTGAAAATCTCCGAGCTTGAATTGAACTGCATTAGTGATTTAATCGTTTACATGGGATAAAAATTATAATTATAATTTCCATTTCATGTATAATAACTTGGTTTTGTATTTGTATATATATTTCCAATGCCAGATTATGAACAGTTACAGCAATAAAAAGAACAACGAAAAAAAAACCAGATAATACAACAAAACATGCTGAAACAGAGTTCATTAATCTAACAATAATGAAAGGTTGTAGATCTTTTAGCCACTGAAAAGTGTTGCCAGGTGCACCACGGGGAGGTAGATCTTCTGCGCACCCATATTTGTATATATATATATATATATATATTGCTTGTAAATAAAAATGAAAGTGTTCCCATGAACCTGAAAGTGGCCCTCTTCTTGAAACTGTTATAGGTCTAACATAGGTCGAGACATTACAATTACAATCTATGTTTTCAAAATAGGCAATGCCACAACTTAGACGTCAATGGAACGATTAAAGAGGCGATATTGGTCACAGGTCCATTTGGTAGAGGTATAATCCAAATAAGGGCAATGAAAATGAAAAAAAAAAAAAAAAAAAAAAAAAAAAAAAAAACGAAGAATAGGACGTAAGGAAATCCAGCAAAAATTATTCGTCAACGATACAAAAACTGTAACATATAATTTTTGGTTGTAAAACTAAATGCATAAAGTTTATCTTCGATTATGGGCTGTATTACAAATCTCTTTCGTAACAATTTCTTCTTTGAATTGAGTGAAATGGGGTTTAAATACGACCACGAATTGAAAAAAAATCGAATGCTACAAAAAAATAGAGTTAAGGTTTAATTTCCAATAGTATTGAACTAGGTTTATCCTTCTCCTTAAAGTCATTTTTAATATTAATCGAAATATTTATTCTCTCTATAAATTTCATTATGTTAATTATGTATGCAATGCGAATGTTACTGTAAATGATTTTATTACACAATTTTGTAACTTCAACCTCTTTGGCGTGTTTAGCAAGATCTGAATTTACTATACTTCAAGACACACTAGCACGCATATATATACATCGTCATTATTATTGCCGCGACAGCCCCATGGTCAGCAGTCTGCCTACTGACAGATTTCGAGACGAGAGTTGCTTTCTTTTCATGGGGTAGGGTTGTCAGCCCAACGCTCTAAAACTATATTAGACAGGCACCTACGGTTTGAGGTTCCTTCCGAACCACTGTAAACATCCATGGCATAGCCGGGACTAGAACCCGAAACCAGCTGCACCAAGCGCGAAAGCGCTAGTTACTCGGCCCTATAGCTCATATATACTGTATCGGCCTTATCGGCCCATATATATATACACATTCATGTCCATAAATTAAGGATAATTCAGAATCACACAGAAATTGAACTCTAAAATAAAAATTTCACCTGTAGAATTATCACACACATATTGAAGAAGAATATGCAAATTACAGGAAACCGCCAGAAGGCGCGGATAGTACGTCACAATGACGAGAGTGTAAGAGAGGTGTATATAAGGAATGGTGGGAAAGAAGTAAAATTGTTCACAAGCTCTTTAAAAGCCTTTCAGTGCAATAACCGCATAGTTATGGCACAAAGGAAGCATTTGGATGATTTTTTACGTGGTAGAATTATCCGACGACTGGAATGTGGACGTACCCAGCTGGAAGTATCCGCGGAACTTGGAATCGCCCAGAGTGTCATCTCCAGGCTTTGGCAACGATTCCAAGATGATGGTAATGTGAGTAGATGTTACAGCACAGGTCGCCCCCGAATTACAACGCCGAAGGAGGAACGGTATTTAGCAGTTACTGCCAAAAGAAACAGACGGAGCACAGCATCAGACCTGTCTCGTCAGTTTTTTTCAGCTACCGGTAAGACAGTTTCAAGTCAGACCGTGTACAGACGCATAGGGCACATTGGTCTATATGCTCGTAGGCCTGTCAGATATGTTCCACTTACCGCAACTCACTGTCGCCTGCGATTAACCTGGAGTAGAGAGCATGCATTGTGGACACCGCATCAGTGGTCTGGTGTGATGTTTTCCGACGAATACAGGTTTAGTTTGCAGTCTGATTCTCGCCGGACTTTCATATGGAGAGTGCCAGGTACTCGTTACCACCAAGAGAACACCATTGAACGACACCGTTACGATGGTGCAGGATGGCTCGTTTGGGGAGGAATCATTCTTGGTTCCAGAACTGACCTGCATGTTCAGTGTGTAACGATGACAGGCCACATCTATCGGGATGTCATTCTGGAACAACATGTACGTTTGTTTCGGGGCGCCATGGGTGCTGAATTTCTGTTTATGGACGACAACGCCCGTCCTCACCGTGCAAACATTGTAGATGAATGCCTTCAATTGGAGGATATCCCCCGTATGGATTGGCCAGCATACTCACCGAACTTGAATCCAACAGAGCATGTGTGGGATATGCTTGGCCGAGGAATTGTAGCCCGTCAACCCCCTCCCACCTGTCAACCGGACCTTCGGAGGGCATTGCTTGATGAGTGGTGTAATATTCCCCAAGATCAGATTGATAATTTGATACTCAGCATACCTAGGCGTTGTAAGGTCTGTATTGCATTGTCCGGGAGACATACTCCATATTAACCATCATACTAACCATGTTATACTGTTTTTTGTAAATAGGTTCTTTTTCGAAATTTGCTCCAGGGAGTAAAAATCGCAATTTTTATTAATTATGTCAAACGTATAGCATCGGTTTTGCTCTTTACCTTTTGTTTAATAAATAGACTTTACAAATAAATCAAATTTGTTTTGCTTCTGTCTCTTTCTTTGGCTGAACTTCATTATTCTTAATTTATGGACATGAGTGTATATATATATATATATATATATATTTATATATTGTATTCCTATTTGTACGCTTAGAGAAGGTTCATTTCACTTCACTTTCAAGGTTCTCACATCATTTGTTCAGTGAGGGGGGGAGGGGTGCTGAGTAAATGTCTTCTGACAAGTGGGTAGACAAACAAATAAATTTGGAAACTGCTGATCTGGACAAATACTTGCTTTTTTTAGAAGTTATTTTGGAACATATATATACTTTGCTTAAAGAAAAATGCACATGAATGCTTTGAAATATGCCGATACTTTGGCAATAAATACATTTTTATATGAATATATTCTAAGATATAGTACATTTCCATGTAACTTTAATCTTTATCTCCTTATAGATGTGTTGTAGAAGCCTATGTAATGCAACGGTTGAAATTTCTGCTTAATATTTGCATTTTAATGGTGAAATTTAAAATTCAAGAATCGAAGCTGTTCTGTGTCTGCTTGAAATGTTATTTTTTTAAGTTTTACCAATGTTTATTTCCCTCGTAGTATATTACCGTTATTATAAAATGCAAGAACACCGTAACTCTTTCAAAATATGAAAATTATACAAATGCATAGTAATTTATGGGATTGTTATTTTTAAAATAACAACGAAATTTATACGATTATTACTTTAAAAAATAAAGATTTAGTTTTTAAATGAGCGGTAATCATTACATTGAGTAAAGTAAAAACATTTTGACGATATAATTGCATTGTGAATTGTGATAAAGACATTTATTTTTTTCCGGTGAAAAATGATTACATTTTTTATTTCGGTTAAGTGCTCTGTTTTCGAAATTCAGACATAAAATTGGCTGCGGTTTAGTTTAAATTGGGTTTTTTTTCTAACTGAAATTTTGATGTACTTTTTTTTCTTATTTTAACAACACTTTTTGATGTTGAAGCTTTTTTTTTCTAACCGAATTGTACATCAGAGACAATTAACGTCAATATCAAAGAATTTGCGTAATAGTAGCTGTTGTTAAATATTTTTTATAAATGCATTATTATTATATTATTATAATCAAAATGTTTTCTTTACTTATTTTAAAAGCAGTAACTAACATTTCGGAGAACAAAGGATTTTAAATTATATCTGTGAGTTTAAGAAATAATTTTTATGAGCTTTTTTCTATTATGGCTGTTGAGCGTTGGACGTAGGGCTGATAACTCTACCCTGTAAAAAGAAAAATATCTCTCGTCTCGTAATCTACCAGTAGGTAGATGCCTTTGGTCCACAATGAGGCTTTTACCATAATATGATGATGATGAGTTTCTGTTATCGCTCTGCCTTTCGGTGTCACAGGTTTCGGGTTGGAGTCCCGACGGTGCCATGGATAATTATAGTGGTTCAGAATCTACTTTAAACGGTAGGTTCCTTTTTAATATGACTGTAGAGCAATGGGCGTAGAGCCGACAATTCTACCAGCAAAAAGAAAACATGTCATGTCTCAAAGTCTGCCAGTAAGCAGACGGCATTGGCTCACCATTGGGTTGTGGTGCCAATGAAGAAGATGAACTATTCATTTAAAATTATCTTTAAAAATTAATACGTAATTTTAATTTTTCAATTTCACCTGTAAAGCACCAAGCAGTTTTTAACGAATTTATTTAACTTTTTTTCACGAGCGTGTTATATTAAGCAGCATATTTATTTTTACTTGTAGAATAATTTTGGCAGAATTTAATCGCAATAATTTGTTGATAATTTTCTTCGACAATCGTAAAAAAGAAATAACGATCACAACATAATTTACACCACATAATGTATTGAAATTCATATAGAAAAAATATTTTCTCAATCAATTTCATCAGGTAATATAAATGAGTCCTCCAAAACTTGCATGCGTAAAGTTCGAAACATTCGTCTGGCGATAGAACTATCAGTAACAACAACAAATCTGCTTAGAAACGTATATTCTGGAGTAAATAATGACAAATGTGTTATTCCGTGTTTTCCTTGTTCAGTTCAGATGGTAAGAGTAAGTTAATGTTGATAAAATGTACTGTTTGACCGCAAAAGCAATCACGGAGACAGAGAACCATTCAGAAGATGAGAAAGCATGAAAAATTGAACATTCCATGTATTGATGGTGAAGAGGAGTAAATAACAGCATACTTAAGTAGTAAGGACTTACATTATTGATAAAAGATAATATTCATTTAAAAGCCTGAAAACAATTAATAAATAACAACATCCTTAACCAGTAATAACTTACATCAATAACGTAAGATAATGTATATTATAATGTAATATATTATCTTTTATCAATATTCATTAAAAATCCTGAAAACTGTTAATAAATAACAGCATATTTAGACAGTAATGATTTTCATGATTGATAAAATATAATGTTCATTAAAAAAATCATGAAAACTGTTAATGAATAACAGTATATTTAAGTAGTGATGACTTGCATTACTGATAAAAGATAATATTCATTAAAAATCCTGAAAACTCTTAATAAATAACAGTTTAAGCAGTAACGACTTACATTACTGATAAAAGATAATATTCATTAAAAATCCTGAAAACTCTTAATAAATAACAGTTTAAGCAGTAACGACTTACATTACTGATAAAAGATAATATTCATTAAAAATCCTGAAAACTCTTAATAAATAACAGTTTAAGCAGTAACGACTTACATTACTGATAAAAGATAATATTCATTAAAAATCCTGAAAACTCTTAATAAATAACAGTTTAAGCAGTAACGACTTACATTATTGATAAAAGATAATATTCATTAAAAATCCTGTCCAGAAAATTTATACTTAAAAATTCTATTAAAAAATTAAGAACAAAATACGTCATTCCTTTATTATCAAGAAATATTAAATATTTACAGTTCCATTTACATTTAATCCACCTTGATTTTTAAATATTTAATCGACGAAATATTTCAGAATCCGGTTTCACAATCAATATCAACATTCCGATCTTAAATATTTCTAACTTTTTTCCCTTGCAAAAGAATGTTAAAAAATAATGCTCAAGATATTGAATAAATTTCCTACATAAAACATTTCAATGACGTTAAATGAGTAGAAAAAAAGTACATTTGGTCTTCAAGCAGAAAATATTTATTTAATTTTTTTTTTAAAATTATCGTGGTTTAAAAGAGTCTCATTTTTATTTCGAATAGACACTGTAAAAAAAAAAATTCAAAAACAGTTTCATGTATGAAATCCACGATGTGTTAATTAAAAGTAAGCCATTTGATAAAGAAACTCTTAATTTTTGAAACTTGAGTTTAGAAAAAAAAAAGAAAATAAAAAAGTATTTTCCAATTTCCAGTTGAAAAAAACTAAAAAAAACTCCTTGAATGTACTAACGATTAATATCCGAGTAATTAGAAGAACGTCTTGTTAAAATATGCGAATAAAAGTCGTTTTTTTTTTCATTCGTTTAACGGTTTCATGAGATTTTTTATTGATATTTTTTTTTCTTGAATGAAAGGGTGACATTCTTCAATTTTTATTTTCATTAAGGTAAGGAAGGATAAGTTTTTTTGAAGGATGTTAAGGATCGATATCAGCAGATAGGCTGGTGAAATTTTTTTTTTATTAAAATGCTTATTCAAGTATACTTTATATGAACTTTTTATTTCGTTTTATCCAGTGCTACATTACACTACTCAGTAAAAAAAAAATGAAAACATAAATCCTTATACGAATCATGTGTGAACATGTTTTGCCACTTAACTCGTCAATGGAACTTGAATTTTTAATACCAATTGATGATTATATTAACTTTCCCAGATACTAGTTTTTTTTACAATGTTTTGAAAAAGATTAATGATGTCTTGACAAATAACATGACTATTTCGCTGTAAAATTGGCAGTTTTTTTTACTCGGTAACAACAGCAATATTCAAACCTTCAGATAAAGCATACTATAGTTTTTGTATTGATTCACTTCCAACAAATCATGCAGAAATCTTGGTTCAAATCCTACTGTTTTGTCATTATAGTTTCGACGAGTTTGCATCAAAATAAATTCATTAAAATAAGTAATATTTTTTGTAAGGGTCAGTATTACAGTTAGTGCATTAATATTGAAATCATAGTGCAAAACATGTACTACAGGATGTTTCAGAACTATTTTTTTACAATGTTTTGAAAAGATTAATGATGTCTTGACGAATTACATGACTATTCCGCTGTAAAATTGGCGGTTTTGTTACTCAGTAACAACGTCAATATTCAAAGATAAAATATATACTATACTTTATCATTTGATTCATTTCCAACAAAGCTTGCAAGAATCTTGGTTCAATTACTACTTTTCTGTCATTACATTTTTGACGAGTAAAATTTCATTGCAATACATAATTTTTTATTGTGATGGCCAGTAAATATAGTAAGGTGAATAATATTGAAATTATAGTGTAAAACATAAATTTTTATACAAAATTTCATTTTATCATGTGTGAATATGTTTTGTCACTTAACTCGTCAATGGAACTTTAATTTTTAATGTCAATTGATGGTTATATTAGATTTCACAGATATCAGTTTTTCACAATGCTTTGAAAAGATTAACGATGTTTTGACGAATAACATGGCTATTTCGCTGTAAAATTGGCAGATATATTTCTCAGTAACAACATCAATATTCAAATCATCAGATAAAACACACTACAGTTTTTCTATTAATTCACTTCCAACAAAGTATGCAAGATTCTTGGTTCAATTTCTACTTTTTTGTCATTATATTTTTGACAAATTTTCATTAAATAATTTCATTAAAACACATAATTTTTTTATTGTGATGGGCAATAATATAGTACGTGCAATAATAATGAAATCATAGCGCAAAACATGTACTGCAGAGCATTTCAGAACAAGGTTTACAAACTGTTTAGAAGACAGTTTGTAAACTGGTCTGATGAATAACATGACTATTCCACTGTAAAATTGGCAGTTTTATTACTCCTTAGCAACACCAATATTCAAATCTTCAGATGAAACTGTTAATTCGTTTATTTCTGTTAATTTGTTTCCAACAAAGTATGCAAGAATCTTGTTCAATTTCTACTTTTTTGTCATTATATTTTTGACGAGTTTTCATCAAAGAATTTCATTAAAATATTTAACATTTACTGATATTTTCTGTGCACACTACCAAGTATGGAAAGTATTTCCAAATATCATATTTAAAATATATAACATAAATATTTAACATTTTAACATTTCATTAAATATATAATATTTAACATTGTGATTATCAGTAATATAATAATTGCAATAAGATTGGTATTATAGTGCAAAATATGCATTACAGGATATTTTTAAATTTTAAAGTAGTTGTATTAGTTGGATGGTTCATCAAACCGATTCGCAACTATCAGCTTGTTTACAGCTTTGCGGAAAACAATGAAAACGATGGAAAACAATGGTAACGATATTGGATGAAAGTAACTTCATCGTATATCGTTATCGTATGTTGTATCGTATCAACTATAGTTTCTTTGACGTTTACATAACGATTATATGAGAAGTGGTCTTTTCAGAGAATCGTAATGGGTCATGGATGAACGGTGTGGCTTCTGGACTCAATTTCAGACATTGTGCCAGGTCTGATGGAGAGAAGTCCAATTTTAAGTTCGCGAGCTATAGATCATCAATCTGAAATTTCTCCACTGCAGCGTTTGTAGGATTCTGTGCGAAAATGACTTACATTAGTAATTCATCTTTATTATTATTGACTATGATATTGCTGATGTACATATATTTATTAATAAACTCCACATTTACTTAAGGGTTCTTTCCATTCCTGGTGTTTTCTCTGCAGACTACAGAGCTTGTAAAAAATTCCAACTCATCATTATATGTATATCTGAGTCCTCTAGATATAACCTTCTCCTCCTCGAAATCTGATGTTCAGAAACTTAGTTATTGAGGAACGTTTAGAAGATTAAAAGAAGATAGGATTGTTTAGAAGCTAACAAGATGAATTGAATTGGCTGAAGAAAACTAAAAAGATTACAGAAATCGTGATATCTGAATTGGCTGAAGACAAGAAGACGGAATTATCGGCTTGATGATGGTGTTGCGGAATGTAATGGCGGACTGCATAGCATAGCATTTGTATGCCAGCCATAGTCTCATAGGACTTCTGCGGTTATCTGAGAGAGGTACTTTCCGGAGAGCTGTCATGAATCATGAATAGTACTCATTCAGGACATAGAAGAAGAGACTATGCTAGATCTAAAACAGGATAATCTAGATAAGAGTTGTAGTGGACTAAGTGGAGATGTCCCCGCTACAGAGTGCCCGGGGGACTGTATGAAAATAACATGTGTCCATAGTTCACCTTTGTTACTATTCACTATGAAACTTTTGTTTATGTATATAGGTTTATTAATAAATCGTACATTTATTTATGAGGTTATCTTTCATTACTGATATTTTCTGTGCACAATACTGAGTATGGAGAGTATTTCGAACTTTGTAGTACTGTATAATTCAGAGCCATCTAGGCATACCTCACCACTTATAAAAATATGTAAGCCTGCTGCTGATGTTTTTATATTTTATTTTCTGCGCTTTTATCTCTCAGGAAGTGAATATCATGCTATGTTATTTCATATCGTTACATTTTGAATAAATCCACTTAAATACCTTTCACTAAGGTGTGTAAAAATTAATTATTTTTGCTGTGTTTAGCAGTAATTGCATCAATAATGAAATCTCCAGACAAATTATTTCTCAGTAATTGCATCAATAATGAAATCTCCAGGGCCTGAATGGCCGAGTGGCTGGCGCTCTGACGCTCGGTACCACAGGTTCCGGGTTCGAGTCCCGGTGGTGCCATGGTTGTTTGTAGTGGTTCAGAATCCCCTTAAAAAGTAGGTCCCGGTCTAATAGGATCGTAGAGTGTTGCGGGGGCATTGTTACTTCGCGTCCGTGGCTTATCTTCAAGTTACACGCGCCCCCTGGGTCATGCAAAGTGAGTACGTCTGTGCAGCACTTGCTTTAAGGCATCTAAGACCCAGCTGTCTGTGTTTGTCAGCTGCATTAGAAAGAAAAAAAAAATAATGAAATCTCCAGACAAAACGTAAACTGTAGTTTATTACTGCTCTTTTATTTAATAATTTAAATTATTTGGAAATACTTTAAATTAAAATAATTTATATCTTTTGAAGTTGTTTATTTTGGTGGACATTTAAAAAAAAATTATCAGTTTTTGAATATTGCAATTAAAAAAAGTGAATACTTGTAAATATATTAATTATAACTAATTATTGTAATTTGTTATTACCTTCTACATTGTTTAATTCTTCATAGCTTACTTTATAATTATGTAGTAATTCTTCATAATTTCATTATTAAACCCAAAAAATTGAATCAACTGTTATAAAGAAGTAAAATTTATAGAAATAATATAAATTCAAACATTTACTTACTCCAACTTTTGTCATCTAACAAAAGAACTTACTACACAATTCTACATACACGAGGCGAATTGTGCCCGATGTAAGTTTAATTTAAATATAATTCCCTTGTAAGATTAAATATTGCCTGATAAAATAAAACTGATTTCAGCTGAGGTAATAACTAATCTAAAAAGAATTTTTAAACAATAGCAACGAATGTGCATTTATATGCATTTTCAGATATATAAGATTTACAAATTAAAAGATTTTCAGAATATAAATGTATTTAAAAAACCTTTTTACAAATAAGAATTCAATTTCAATATCATGACTGACATTTAAAACAAAATTCGTTATTATATTCGAATTGATAATTTCGAAAATGCGTCAAGAAAATTGAATTCAAAATTGGATTGAGGATTATAATCTCAATTTCCACTTTCAAAATGTCATCATACCACTTAAAAATTTACCGAAAGAACTACAGCATGTAACTAATACCGTTAAAAGATGGTTAACTTAAGCTTATTTCTATTTGTGTTTTTACAGAATTGTATTACAGTGCTCTGTTTTTCTTTTAATTTCAGAAAATTTTAATTATTTTTTTTATTTTTAATTTTTTAATTAAAATTCCAATTATTATTATTATTTTTTAATTTTCTTAATTTAAATTCCAATTATTATTATTATTTTTTAATTTTCTTATTTAAATTTCCCATTATTGTTATTATTTTTTAATTTTCTTAATTAAAATTCCAATTATTATTATTTTTAATTTTCTTAATTAAAATTCCAATTATTATTTTTTAATTTTCTTAATTAAAATTCCAATTATCATTATTGTTTTTTAATTTTCTTAATTAAAACTCCACTAATTATTATTATTTTTTAATTTTCTTAATTAAAATTCCAATTATTATTTTTTAATTTTCTTAATTAAAATTCCAATTATCATTATTATTTTTTAATTTTCGTAATTAAAATTCCAAATATTATTATTATGTTTTGATTATTATTTGTGACGAAGAGACGTGGTGGATTGCTCATGTAGTTTCTGAACTACATGCTGCTGCATAAGCTGAGTTCGAAACGTAATACATAAAAGCTAAGTTGAAAGTTTCCATATCTATTTGAGAAAGGCATATGATAAATCTATAGGTTGGAATGTCCTTTTGTTAGGTTCTAGAAGAAAAAATATGCCATTCCCAGATACATCTTTTGCGATTATTCATTCAAAATCGTACATGCAATCAATGTAGCAGTTCCTTCAGCAGAAACTGCTGCATTGATTGCATACACGATTGTTTTTTATACGATATTTTTGAGGTGCATTTTTGGTAATGCTGAAACTTCTATATATCTATTGCCTCGAGTAAGTACGTCTAACATTTAAAAAAAAAAATGAAAATATTTTACCTTATTATCTTAAATATTTATTAG
>BPLQ01003675.1:0-11313 GCA_021605075.1 Caerostris darwini | reverse complement strand
TACAGTATTCTGCTAAAAACCTTTTTATAATATTTTTTTATTACGTAATACAAAAGTACAAAATCAGATCTACTATATCCAAAACAATAACTGATTAACTGTTTAACCTAATCACGATGCAATACCAAAACGGATTTTTGACAATGTCAGCAATCGCGAAAGATCTCCAGTTAAACGCAACAAACAACCGCAATCCTCAGATTCATTTCCAAGTCTCTGAACAACTTAATATGATTACCAAACCACCAGTGTTTGTGCTCGTTACCTCTACCATAATTTGCGGAAACCATGGCTCCATCTGAAGAACAGAACGCCGTTCCATTCCAGAGAATGAGTAATTACTGATATACGCTGCTGATAAAAGGAAGATTCTGCGGTCCGGTCATTAGAAGGTTGGCTGTCAATGGTAATGAACATCTGAGTGCACTTACAGTAATTGCAGGGACTCCATGCCGCTGAAGGTGTCATTGGAAATGCAGGTCAGCAGATTGGTCCGCAACATGCTGCAAAGGAGAAGATAGTGTGGTGAAAAATTAGCTCGCAAATGGCTGAGAGAGGATGGTTATCGCTCTGGTGAAATATGGTTTGGTTGATGGATTTAGGATAATGGCAAGTCACAAACGAGAGTTAAATTAATGACATAACGCAACTAAATGCTAGATCATGCTAAGATGGGAGATATGTGTAAAAGATACATAGTAAAACTTTTCGTTTATATTAATCGAAATTATAAATTTTTGAGTCCTTATTTATAAATAATTGTTTTTATACATTTAACATGAATAATGCATAAAATAATGTTTTTATAACCTTGACATGAATAATAGATATTTCTATGCATTGAATATGAGTAATACATGTTTTTATACATTAAACATGAATAATACATGTTTTTATACATTGAAGGTGAATAATACATGCTTTTATACATTGAAGGTGAATAATACATGCTTTTATACATTGAAGGTGAATAATACATGTTTTTATACATTGGAATTCTCAAATATGACTTATACAATCCTTAAAAGTAAATATAAGGCAATTTTAAAAACAGTTATAAACATTTGAAATCCAGCGTGGCATGTACATCTTGTATTTTTTTAATATGTTCAATGTATAAAAATGTATTTTGAAATGAATAATACATGTTTGTATGCATTGAACATGAATAATACATGCTTTTACACATTGAACATGAATAATACATGCTTTTACACATTGAACATGAATAATACATGCTTTTACACATTGAACATGAATAATACATGTTTGTATGCATTGAACATGAATAATACGTTTTTATGCATTGAACATGAATAATACATGTTTTTGTGCATTGAACATGAATAATACATGTTTTTGTGCATTGAACATGTTAAAAAAAAATAAGATATACAAATGTCGCGTTGGGTATCAAATGCTTATAACTGTTTTAAAAATTGCCTTATATTTCTTTTTAAGGTCTGTATAAGCTATATTTGAGAATTTATTATAGAAACTTACTTTAAACTTATTTATTATAAAACTTTGAAGTGCACCAAAATTGCGTAATTTTATTTTGAAAATCAGGATTCAGTTACTGCCACACTTTAAGATCGCTTGAATTTAGGTTTCTGGATTTCATGTCATAGAGGGTTTGGCTTGCCACTGTAAGGTTCGAACCTGAATCCCGTGGTACCAAAGGCCAGAGCGCTAGTCAACTGGCCATCAGGTTGTTATTGGGTCGAGTTTTGGTTTGGTTGTCGCTCTACAGTCATTTTGTGCGCACTTTAGGCTAATTAGACCGGGACCTATAGTTTAACGTGGATTCAGAACCACTAACAAACATCCACGCTACCGCCAGGATTCGATCCTGAAAGCCTGTAATACCAAAGGCCACAGCGCTAGCCAATTGGCCATCAGACACCCGGGCCTTAAATGAAAGCTAAGCATTTAACATTATTTTAAAGGAACGTCTGATTTACCATATGTAGAAGTTGAATCGATGACATCATATCTTATTGTTATATTTACTAATTATATGTTATATTATCAAATATTATAATTTTTAATTATTACTTATTATATTATGTCGATAAAATTTTTAAAAATCTGGACAGAGCTTCTATTACCACCTTATTTATATAAGTTTAAAAACTGTATATTTTATCATGCCTAAAAGGGAATGAAATGGTTGGATATTACAAAAACCAAGTTATTAACTATGTAAATCTCGGAATGCATAGGACATTGCATAGATTTCGTTAATTTTCCTGAAAACAGTAATAATACATACTATTTTATATTCGCTGTAGAAAGACTGACGTCAAACTATTGCATTGATTTTGTTAATTTTCCTATAAACAGTAATAATACATACTATTTTATATTCGCTGTAGAAAGACTGACGTCAAACTATTGCATTGATTTCGTTAATTTTCCTATAAACAGTAATAATACATACTATTTTATATTCGCTGTAGAAAGACTGACGTCAAACTATTGCATTGATTTTGTTAATTTTCCTATAAACAGTAATAATACATACTATTTTATATTCGCTGTAGAAAGACTGACGTCAAACTATTGCATTGATTTCGTTAATTTTCCTATAAACAGTAACTATACATACTATTTTATATTCGCTGTAGAAAGACTGACGTCAAACTATTGCATTGATTTTGTTAATTTTCCTATAAACAGTAACTATACATACTATTTTATATTCGCTGTAGAAAGACTGACGTCAAACTATTGCATTGATTTCGTTAATTTTCCTATAATACATATTATTTTATATTCGCTATAGAAAGACTGACGTCAAACTATTGCATAGATTTCGTTAATTTTCCTATAAACAGTAATAATACATACTATTTTATATTCGCTGTAGAAAGACTGACGTCAAACTATTGCATTGATTTCGTTAATTTTCCTATAAACAGTAATAATACATACTATTTTATATTCGCTGTAGAAAGACTGACGTCAAACTATTGCATTGATTTCGTTAATTTTCCTATAAACAGTAACTATACATACTATTTTATATTCGCTGTAGAAAGACTGACGTCAAACTATTGCATAGATTTCGTTAATTTTCCTATAAACAGTAATAATACATACTATTTTATATTCGCTGTAGAAAGACTGACGTCAAACCATTACAAAAATTTCGTTAATTTTTCTAAAAACAGTGATTATACATAAGTATTTCATATTCGTTGTAGAAAAACTGACCACAAACTTGGTAAAACATCAGCGACGTGTCTCAAAAGGTTAATAAAAGACAAAAACCATTACAAATCCATTTATATAAAATTTTTAAAACACTTTTTACTTAAACTTCCATCAGAGACATTTTTTTACTAAAAGTAACTCATTTACTGATGTATTTTTCTTAATCTCATGATTTATGAGCTCGTAATTTATCATGTACAAACAGAGAACTGGGGAGGTAAGAAAAAGAAGACCCTCCAAACTCTTGTCAAAACCGGAGAACAAACTGCGTGGAAGCATGCACTCCGCGGACGCATTAGGTGCGGAGCAGACTCACGCGATTTCTACATTAAGAAGTAGAAAGAAGGTTAATTTTTAATCCTTCTGGTAGATTACTCACAGGGTTTTCAGGTTGGGTATTCCGCCGAACATTTTATTTCGCACGTCCTTCAGCTTGTTTTCGGTCAGCAACCTGGAAAAAAAACATTTATAAAAGAAGAGAAATGAATTATTTAGGAAGAAAATGTGGAAAAGAAATCATACGCACATTAGTTAGCTTATAGAGAAACAGTGTGCATGATTTATTCTACTCATTCAACATTGTTAGAAAAAAAAACTGCGAATATTATCACACAGAATAACTGCAAATTTCTTTGTGAAATGATTTTTTTTCAGCACTACTCCTAACTATTTATCTAGGGAGTGAGATTACCAAGAGAATTGATTGAGAACCCTAGAGATCCTAGAACCCTAGATTTCCTAACTAGAGTAACTGGTGGAGTAGCAGATCTATTATGATTCAGCAAAGATAAAACTGCAAATATTATCATACAGTACAACTGCAATTTCAATGTGAAATGATTGATTTCTGCATTACTTCTTTTAATTGTTCATTTAGGGCCTGAGAACACAGATATCTAATATTTGTTGGATTTCCTAATTAAAGTTACTAATAGAGTAACAGATTTATTAAGATTCCACATAGATAAAAAAAAACGGCAAATACTATCAAACAGTACAATTGCAATTTCAGTGTTGTTGTTATTGTTATCGTTGTCGTCGTATCCCCTGAAGAGTACAAGAAAATCAAATATCATGGTGCTCCCGAATAATATTGGCTATGCTGATTGACAGTTCGGAATTTAAATCCTCTATTATTTTTCCACATACATAAAAGAAACTGCAAATATTATCTCATTGTACAACTACAACTTCTATGAATCGACTTTTTTCAGCACTACTTCATTTAATTGTTTATCTAGGTGAAATAAACAATTGGTATATGAGAATATTGGTATATATCTGTTGGATTTCCTAACTAGTGTAACTAGTGGAATAGCAGATTTATTATGATTCAACATAGATAAAACTGCAAATATTATCACACAGCACAACTGTAATTTCAATGTGAAATGATTGATTTCTGCACTACTTTTAAATTGTTCATTTTGGGCCTGAGAGCACTAGAATGTATCTGTTGAATATCCTAACTAAAGTAACTGGTGGAGTAGCTAACAAATGCAAATTTCTTCGCGAAATGACTTTTTTTCACCTACCTCTCTCTAACTATTTATCTAGAGCTTGAGAATTCTAGTGTGTATTTGTTGAGTTTCCTAACAGGAGTAACTGGTGTAGCAGCAGATTTATTATGATCCAACATAGATAAAAACGGCAAATATTATGACACAGTACATTGGCCATATTAATTGCCAGTTTGGAGTATAAATCCTCTTCCGAGGCCCAACCGGCGCTGCCTTAGAGACATTTAGTTTACGATCTCTCATCCCGAGAGGAAATATGTTTATTTTTGGCTTAGAAGCGGAATCCTTCGACGAACTTTTAATTAGATGTTTTTAAAAGTGTTACATGTTGTATGTTTTAATTGTGTGTATGTGGTGTTTGTGGGCGTATCAATAAAGCTGTGACCAACCCAACTACACCGAATTACAATGCTGCTGCACAAACAACGACAACACTACAGTATGTATTTTTAATTTCAGAATTTTCCTCTGGACAGAAATATTAATTTCAAAAAGTTTATAGTTTAATTTTTAAAAACCAACTAATGAATCTATAATATTCCAACTTACAAATCTGTTAGTTGATTAGCTCCTTGAAAAGCTCCATCTTCAATTTCAGAGACATCGTTGTTACTCAAATCTCTGTAAATGAACATACATTAATACTCAACTAATACAAGTTTTATTATTAATACTCATAAATAAACATATATATGTATATCTATTTCAACTATCAATATAATAATTATTATAAATCACGTCATCAATACTTAAAATTTTTTTTAATTGATTGTAAAAATGCACAAATCAATTAATTTTATTAACGAGAGGAATAGAGTATAACGTTAAAGAGAGGAATTTAATTACTTACAGTTTATTCAAGTGTTGCAATTTTTTGAAGAATCCATTTGCTCTGATTTTGTGGACGGCGTTGTTGTTGAGGCGTCTGCAACAAAAAGTAATTGTTAAATACATTTTATTAAATAATGGGTAAAATAAGAAAGAATTTGGCATAAATATTCAAATAATACAGAATTTTGGTGTTCAGGAGAAATGGTCAGTAGGCCTCGAGACTCTCACCCTAGATGAAGTACAGCGCAACCCGCGCTTTCGCTAAGACGTTTAATACAGCGCAATCACGCGCTTGTGTTGAGAAATTTTTAGTTTACAGTCTCTCATTCCGAGAGGAAATATATTTAACACAATCTGCGTATAAGTTCGCCTACAGACTCTCACCTGGAGAAATATTACATTTCGTGCATCCCGCGCAAACCTGAGTATCGGGTTTTCGGATTAGAAGTGGAATTGTTTCCACGAATCTAGAATTATTTGTCTTTAAATGTATTAAATATTGTATATCTATAATTGTATGCATGTGGAGTTTGTGCGCGTGTCAATAGAGCTGTGTGTTCTGAAACCTGTGTTTCATGTCTCACCCAACCACACTCAGTTACAATCCAGCTGCACAATCCACAACACTACAAAAGTCGTAGCGTAAAATCCTTATTACTGAATTTTAGAAGGGCGAATTAGGAAAATCTACAAAATCAGCAGTGCAATGAGTTGAATGACACCATTATTACTGAATTTTAGAAAGTGTAAATATAGAGAAAAATTACACTTATTTTTTACAGCACATAATTATTACTTTTTGAAAACCTTTAGAAGAAAATTTTCTCTATTCTATTTTTTCGTTAAAAAATCAGAAATCTTCATGTAAATTGAAAATACTGGTAAGTATATCATTATTATTGAAATAAAATTGATTTTACTTCACCAAGATAATTTTTTGTAAAATTTCCCTTAACAGATATAAGGTCACCAATGCAAATAATCTTTTGCTATCAAGCTGAAGTTTATTTCGATTCCTTCTATTAGCTCACACTCTCCCTATATATATCTTGTTCAAATTTTCAATCGTTCATAAAACACTTTTTATTCATCCACTCCAGTTCAAATACATTTTTTGTTTGAACTTGTAGTGGATGACACTGGATATTAATACAGTTTTTTCACATGTTAATTCATTAATTTGAGGTTTTTTTAAGATTTAAGTTGCCTATATCTACCAATAGATGGCGCCAGATAAAAAAATGAATGAAAATTATTTATAAAGGACTTGCTGCAATAGAGTGAAAAAAAAGTAGGAATTAAAATTAAAATTTTTTTTTTTTTTATATCACTTGTTATTAGATTAATTATCATAAGCGCTTATTTAAAAGAGAATTGCCATAATTAAGGATGCTTTATGAAGCTAACTTACAACCTTCACAAATTTACAATTAAATGAAAAGTGTTTTTACGACTGTGAAATAAATCAAACCTTCAACTTACAATTCTGTGGTGTAAGAAGGTATGTTCTCAGGGATATCCCGAAGCCTCTTGCCTGAACAATCCACAACACTTCCTTCGCACATGCACGGCTCTGGACAATCGTGAACTGAAGCGCATTCTCCTGCTCCTCTGCTGCGGTAGGCCTCAGTGCCTGAAAGGGAAAAGTAATTATAATTTCATTAAAAAAATATTGTAATTATCATAAATCATAATGGAAATTTGCTTTTCTAGACATAAAATGTGCCTTCAAAAATGATGTTAGCATTATAATAGAGGCGCTAATATGGAGAAGTGCATATATAATGAGGTCAATGTGTATTTGTTGTGATCAGGAACTTAAAAATGTAATATCACTAGATTTAATAAATTCCTAAGTTCCATATTAACGATTGTATGATGATACAGTTCAACCTATAGATTCTAACTTCAAATAACAGTATGAATTAAGATAGCTTTCTCATGTAAAATCCTTCTAATATAAAATTTTGAAATATAATTGCAAATATTTATTGCTTATGTAGATATTTTGCATTATCCACTGGCGAAAATGAAATTAAAGTAACATATATTTAAACAATTGCATAGTTCTTAAGACAAAGAATTACTATTTGAATAACTTTTTACATCCCTATTGTAAATTTCATAGTATTATGCATCATATATATTTGCATTTACATATATTTTCATGAAAGAAAATATTCTAAATTACTTAACTGAAAAATATTTTTATTAAGAAAAGAATTTCACACACACACACAGAACACACACACAGAAAACATCACAGAATAAAATAATCACATGTCACATAAAATAATTTCTGAGAAAATTATTTTATGTGAGATATTACATAAAATAATTCATGGATTCATTCACATAGGGATAGTAATACACACTAGAAATTAATTTAGCAGTTTTTATATTAAATTTAAAAATAAAAATTTATAATTAATGTAATCAACCAATAAATATACCTTTAAAAATTAATATAAAAAAATGGTACAAAAAAAAACACCTAATGTAAATTTAAGTAATAAAAGTATTCTGACAAAACGAAAAACTGTCATATATTTTAAAAAAACTATTTTTTATGGATCACTTAATATAAACACATATTTTATCAGACTTATTTAAAATGATCCGTATACATAAACCCAAACAGCGTTGGAGCGTTTTATTAAAAAATCACATGGAAATTCCTAAAATATTTTTTATTGCTACTCATAAACTATTTTTTTGTTACATGAAAAATATTTAATATATTTTTAAAAAATCAAAAAGACAGGTTTTTTTATGGCCATATTTAATAATTATTCTTCAGAAAAAAAGTCTGGAATCCAATAAATCATATAATAATTAATCTTAAGAGAACATGACAAAGTCTCGAGCTAACTTCTAGAAAACAATTTTCAGTCACGCAGTCACATATCCGTAATAGCTTTTTGTCTTGTCCATCAAAACGAAAACCTGAGCTAGACAACATGGGTACAGGAACGTCCTAAATTGGACAAACAGTTCATTTCGCAGAGAAAAATTGGCCCTGGAATAGTTTGACAGGGCGGTCACGAAGTTCATTACCTCCAACAGGAAACGTCAGGGTTGACGACAAGAAAATCCTAATCGCTTTTGACACAAACACTCAAAAAAATATCAAAGAACCAGAAACCTCCAACTAATGCTGATAGTTAAGGTTGCAGTTGCTGTCAGGAGTACTGTCAGACACAACACACATTACTTCAATGCATACAACCACCCACCATGCTCTAGAAGTATTTCCTGTTATTCGTCGTGATGCCTTTTTATTGCCTACAAACTATTTTCGATTGTTTAGAACAAAAAGGAAGAATATTTTTAGACATCCGGAATAGACTTTCCAGACTTTCACAAAAAAAAATAATGATTGTTGACTTTTGAAAAAATATATGATTCACTTTGAATTAGTTACGATTTATCAGTCCTTATTTGATGAATTAGTTGTTGCTTGACATTCAGTTGTAGTTCATTACTGGATGAATAAATGTGATCGACGTTTTACATGAAAATGAAAAGTGATTCACCATTAAAATTTTTTGCTATCTTACCAAAGACACATGCATAACACAACGCCTAAAAAGTAGCAAAATCATTCAACAATTAAAACAACCACCATATAGGAAAAAATTGATACACGGGTTGAAAAAAGTAATAAAAAAGTTATGTTTAAATAAAAAAAGGATATAGAAACACATATTAATCATATTGACAAGGAATAACAAATTCTAGAAAACAATTTTGTTTCTATAAACCAACATATAGTAGCAAGATCAGTTTCTTTTGAATTCAGAGATTTTGATAAAGAATCTTTCTATTACCTAATAGTTAAACCGTTCTATTGATTAATGTAATATCAAAATACGATGCTTAAAAAATTCAAATGCATTTATAGAAAGAAAAATATTACTAATATTTATTAAACAATTACAGACACATTTGAATATTCTAAATAAAAACATATTTACTAATGGAAAGCCTTTTCATGCCGCATACATATTGCCTAATAGTTAAACCTTTCTAATGTTTAATGTAAAACCATTGATACGAGGCTTTAAAAATTCATACTCGTTTATTGAAAACTATAAAAAAATATTACTACTATTTATAATTATTAACAATTACAGACAATTTAAATATCCTAAATAAAAAATATATTTACAAATGAAAAGCCTTTTCATGCCTTTATATTGCCTAATAGTTAAACCTTTCTAATGTTTAATATAATACCATTGATACGATGCTTTAAAAATTCATGCACATTTATTGAAAACTATAAATAAATATTATTAATATTTATTAAAACAATTACAGACATATTTAAATATCCTAAATAAAAAATATATTTACTAATGAAAAGCCTGTTTTCATGCGGCATACATATTCAATTTTTTACGACAGGCAATGAACTCAATGTATATACTATACACCGCAACTGATACTTTTATTTATTTTATAACAGAATGTAGTCTTCATGAGTCAGTGAAGCCAGTAGATGCCTTTTTTAAGGCTCGTTTCATAACATTTTCCTTTTTATTTAAAAAAATAATTAGTAATTTTTGTGAAAGATTTTCATAGATTAGAACAAGGAACATGGTGGAACTTTACTTCAATAAAAATTAAATATTCAAACATTGGAAAAATATGTTATTTGATGTTTCCTAATTTATTGCAGATCGAAAGCTTTGCAAATAACGTATAAGCTTGAATACAAGATCCTTATCTACACGTTTTTGTTATTATTATATCTACGATATTTATTGTCAATAGTTATGTTCCCTTTTAAAATCGCGCTCACAAGAGTAGATGTGGTTGTTGTTAAATTATGCATAAAAAAATGCGCACGCCTGTTTGTAACAACATATATTTGTGAAGAAACATTTTTAGGCTTGAAAATTTCATCAAAAATTGATCAATGAAACCCATTTGGCTAATCGCTTTAGTGCTTGGTTATTACAAATATTGTATCAAATACTAAAACGCTTATTAGATTAATATAAAATCACGTATTAAATTCTTTATTTTATTTTTATTATGTATAAAGCAGTTAAATATATATTTGTTAGATAAATTTCGAGTGTTCTTTTGTTTGTGACAGTAGTTTTTTTTTTTTTAAGTCTGTGCGTTCATACCATAGGAGGCCAACTAACTAGTGCTCTGGCCTTCGATGCCATAGGGTTCGAGTCTTGGCGATGCTATGAATGTTTGAAGTGGTTCGAATCCACTTAAACCGTAGGTCTCAGTCTAATCTGACTGTTAGGCATAGGTCTGACAACCCTACCTCATAAAAAGAAAAGCATCTCCTGTTACAAAATCTGCCAGTAGGCAGATGGTCTAGGTCCACCAAGGAGTTGTTGCGCCAATGAAGAATTCATACAATAGGTATTGATGTTTATTTGGAATTTCTAATTCATTTTTTGTAAATCATTTATGTTTACTTTTCCAGTATTGTTTAAAGCATTTTCAATGTTAATTTGCATGATGTAAATTTTGGTTTACTTTTACACACATAAAAGCATTAATGCATTAGGCAATACTTTGAAATGGGCTTGATTTGGAATACGCAAGACATCAAATTTCCAATTGTTACATTGTTGATAAAAAAAAAAAATCACGTAATGCAATAAATTAAAAAATTCTTTAATTAGTTTTTTTAATTAACGAATAAATATTTGTTAAAATTTTAGTTGCAACAGCTTTCGGTTACCATCACAGAAACACCGCAATCTCAGTT
>BPLQ01003674.1:0-14549 GCA_021605075.1 Caerostris darwini | reverse complement strand
AACGAAAATCTGTTCCTTTATTATAGTTTCAGCAATTAGTGAAAAATAAATTTATGTATCTGCATCCTTCATTATTTTTGACATAAAGTGAGGGAAATAGAAAACAGGTAAAATATATTAGTTATTTTCGGGGAAAATCATTAATTAAACAAACTAACATTGCTGTCCGAAAAGAAAAAATTACTCTTGAATATTTATTGTAAGGACAACATGTGAATGTATGTATGAGAGAATGTTTAGAATTCTGAAGAATTTAAAGGAAATTATTCATGTTTATTCAAAAATATTTTATATTGGATTAAAGCAGTTTGGAAGTTATGATATGGTTGGATGTTTTCTAACGCCTTTGTTAGATATTACTGAAATACTTGGAAAAAAAGCCACAGAAGGAATTGATCAAAGCCAGTGCTGAGAATAAATTTTTGTGTTCTCTATATCGAAAATATACTATCATACCATTATGAAGACAGGTAGATTATCTTCCTTTACAAGAATTTCTTGATATAGAAATCTTGATCTCATAGATGAAAGGTAGGTCTGATTACAAAAGCCCTTCATTAGTTATTGATCAATATTTCTGGTACATGCAATATAGAGTAGATATTTGTATATAGAAAATTAGCTCCACTTATTTTTTATTTGTATAACCTAATTTTATTTATGTTTAAAAAATCCTTGTTTCCCATGGATTTCTTTACGTCAATGTCAGTTATCTACAAAATTTAATGCATGGTTAATTGAGTTAATTTTTAACTTATAATTAAATATTTAAATTAGTTCTTTAAAATTTAGTAATAAAGAATAATAATTTATTATACTACTTAACTAGTTAGTTAAATGTTTTAAAAATTAAAATTAGTACTTTCTATTCTGTGCTATGAACTTTCGAAATTCTGTATAGTTCATTTTATTAATCATTTTTAAAAAAGAAAAGATAATTTGAAAAATAAAATAACGAAAAATTAGCTCGAATTAACAAAAATCTTTTT
The DNA here is from genome assembly GCA_021605075.1 of Caerostris darwini. NCBI lineage: Eukaryota > Metazoa > Arthropoda > Arachnida > Araneae > Araneidae > Caerostris > Caerostris darwini. Next base: position 13,560 of record BPLQ01003674.1, on the reverse strand, counting down.
CACTATTATAGTTTCAGCAGTTAGTGAAAAATAAATTTATATATCTGCATCCTTTGTAATTTTTGATTTATTTTGTTTAATTAACTTATTTTTCCTAACATTGTTATTCGAAATTTTTTTTTGTACAGATAAATAATTACTTTAAGCATAGCAAGTGAAAGAATTTTATGATCCTGTTTAGAATTCTGAAGAATTGAGAGGAAAGAATTCATGTTTTTTTCAAATTAATTCGATTAAAGCAATTTGGAATTAAGATAAATATTTTTAATTTGTAATTTTAATTAAAAATGAATACAGATTTGATGAAAATAGTTTTATGGAATTTTCTGTAATTTTAGAAGCAATAAACAGGCAAATGTGGGTTAATAAAATAAGTTACATAAGGAATGCAAAAATTGATTTTATTTGAAGTATAACATTTTTAAGCCTTAATGCCGAGTGGTTAGCGCTCTGGCGCTTAGTACCACAGGTTTCGGGTTCGAGTCCCGTCGGTCCAATGGATGTTTGTAGTGGTTCGAAATCCACTTTAAAACGAAGGTCCCGATTTAATATAACCGTATAGCATTGCGGGGGCATTGTTACTCCGCGTTCGTGGATATCTTCAAGTTATACGCGCCCCCTGGGTAATGCAAAGTGTGTAACGTCTGTGCAGCGCTTGCCTTAAGGCATCCAAGACAGCTGTCTAAGTGTTTGCCAGTTTTTTTTAAGTTAGGTTTGTCGCTCTACGGTCACCTTCTGCGCACGACGGCTTAACAGAATGGGACCTACAGTTTAAAGTGTATTCCGAACCACTTACAAACATCCATGGCACCTCCGGGACTCGAACCCGAAACCTGTGGTACCAAAAGCCAGAGCGCTAGCTACTCTGCCATTCAAGCACTCAAGTGTTTGCCAGGGGCATTAGAAAAAAAAAGTATAAAATTCAAAACAAATATACAAAATAAGAATTAAAGTTTCAAGACAACATGAAGAACATTTTTTCAATTATTCAGTATTTAATTAATTCAATTTTGTCATACTTATCTATGTACTGTATAAAATATACATATGTAAATCTTATGTGGTTCACCTTACTTAATTTTTTTTTACATGATTTAGAGTTTTAATAAAACTAAATTTAAAATAAATCTTTTTTAGGTTGCTAAAAATCCCCACATAATAAAACCAAAAGGGTTTGGATTTCTTTACAATGCATAAAAAATTACCTGCGATCTTTAGGATCTTAGTGACAACCAGCTTTATGAATCCCAATATATGAGAAAAGAAATTCATTTACATTTTCTTAGAAATGCATTCAGATTTCTTTTGTTGAGTAGCATGCTGATATTTTGTTCACCGCTATCTATTTTTCAAAATTCCATTTTATAAAGAATTGTACTTCTCCCTTTCAAGATTTCATTTAAAGGGGAGTGTTATTCTTCTCCGAAAAATTCATTTTTTTCGCCTTCTGTATTTTTCAATGAATTTCCAAACATCATGAAATGCTTGAGGAATTGTAGGAAATAGGGTCTTATAAAAGACAGTAAATAAGAAATCCAAGAGTATATGGCAATGGGAGTGAAAATTGTTTTTTTCTTCATTCCAATGTTTACTTTTTTTAGAATGCATGCTGTTTCAAAAAGATATCTTCTTAAAAGAGCTTTTCGATAGTTGATAGATTGTATATTTTTATTTTTAAAAATTCTATACTACAGGGTTATACTTAAAAGATTCGGATATTAAGTGTAGGTTTAGACAAAGTTTGTTTTATATATTTGCATTGAATTTATATGCTTTAAATAATCCAGAAATGTTTGAGAAAAATACTTCTATTCAAATATTTTTGCCATTTTTAAGGATCTATAAGCGTACTACATTTGATGTAAAAGATTTTAAAATATGTCGTTTACAACAAAATGTTTCAAAGACAATAGCAACGTTATGTGATAACGAAGCATAAAACTGGAAATGTTTTCTTTCACCTGTTATAAATTTTACTGCGCTTTACTGTCATAAAACGAAACGTATGAATACTTAGTACCATAAAAATAAGTTCTTATTTTGGTTAAGTTAAAAATTTAAGTCAGTTTATCAAAAATTTAGTTAAATTAATTAAAAGTTTACATTACATTAGTTCTTTTAATCCTGTGCTATTAACTTTTCAAAATTCTGGATAGTTCATTTTATTAATCGTTTTTGAAGAAGAAAAGATGATTTGAAAAATAATATAACGAAAAATTAGCTCGAATTAGCAAAAATATGTTCTCTATTATAGCTTGAGCAGTTAATGAAAAATAAATTTATATATCTGCGTCCTTAGTTATTTTTGACTTGGTTTGTTTGATTAACATATTTTTCCTAACATTGTTGTTCGAAATTTTTCATTTTTATACTGATAAATAATTATTTAAAGCATAATACGAGAAATTTTTGTATGATTCTGTTTATAATTCTGAAGAATTCAAAAAAAAATATTCATGCTTTTTCAAAAAAAAAAAATGTGTACTGGATTAAAGAAATTTGGAATTACGATAAATATTTGTAATTTTAATTAAAAGTGAAGGCATATTTGATGAAAATACTTTTTTGTTATTTTCTGTAATTTTGGAGGCAATAAACAGACGAAAATGGGTTAGTAAAATAATGTGTTACATCCGGACTGCAAAAATTTAATTTTATTTCAAGTATAAAATTCAAAACAGGTATACAAATTAAGAAATAAAGTTTCAATAATATGATGAAAATTTTTTTAATTATTCAGTATTTAATTAATTGCATTTAGCATTCTTAATCGATGTGCTGTATAAAAAAAGATTTGTTCATCTTAAGTTGTTCGCTTAATTTTGTTTTACATGATTTAGAGATTTAATAAAGCTAGTTTTAAATTAAATCTTTTTTTTAGGTTGTTAAAATTCCACACATAAAGAAACCAAAAGGGTTTTAAATTCGTTGCAATGTAAGAAAATTTACCTGCGATCTTTAGGATCTTATCAACAACCATATTTAAGAATTGCAATATATTAGAAAAGAAATACATTTAGATTTTCTTAGAAATGTATTCATATTGTTTTTTTAAGTAGCATGCTGATATTTTCTTCACCGCTATCTATTTTTCAAAATTCATTTTGTGTAGAATTGTACTTCTAACTTTCAAGATTTCATTTAAATGGAAGTGTTATTCTTCTCCGAAAAAATCATTTTTTTCACCTCCTGTATTTTTCAAGCAGTTTTCGAACATCCTGGAATGTTAGAGGAATTGTAGGAAGCAGGTCTCATAAAAAAGGGTAAATAAGAAATCCAAGAGTATATGGCAATGGGAGTGAAAATGTTTTTTTTCCTTCTTTCCAGTGTTTTCTTTCTTAGAAGGTATTCCTGTTCTAAAAAGATATAATCTTAAAAGAACTTTTCTATAGCTGATAGATTGTATATCTTTATTTTTAAAAATTCTATAGTACATGGTTATACTTAAAAGATTCGGATTTTGAGTGTGGGTTTCAACAATGTTTGTTTTATATATTTGCATTGAATTTATATGCTTTGAATAATCCGGGAAATGTCTTTAAGAAATTCTTCTATTCTATACTTCTGTCTTTCAAAATACTGAGAAATGTCTGAGAAAAATACTTCTATTCGAATATATTTACTCTATTTAAGGATCTATAAGTATACAAAATTTGATGTAAAAGATTTCAAAATATTTCGTTTACAATTCTAACAAAATGTTTCCAAGACAATAGCAATTCTATGCGATAACGTAACATAAAACTAAAAAGGTTTTCTTTCACTTGTTATAAATGTTGCTACACTTTACAGCCATAAAACGAAACGTTTGACTACTTAGTAACATAAAAAATAAGTTCCTATTTTGTTTTTCTTTCATGTAAGCATTTTTATAGCAACAACGTGACTTCTTTCAAAAATAAATGTATCTGAGAGTAAATTTTGTGAATAATACGTTTCTAGAGATGTTTTCTAACGCCTTTGTTAGATATTTCAGAAATACTTGAAAGGAAGCATCAAAAGAAATTGATAAAAGCCAGTGTTGAGAATACATTTTTTGTTTCTATACTATTATCATGTGGAAAATGTACTATCATATACTATTGTAACATTATCATGAACACTAGATTACGCTTCTTTACAAGAGTTTCTTGATATTGATGTCTTAATCTCAGGGATGAAAGGAAGAACTGAGGACAAGAATCCTTTATTTGTATTGATCTAGTAAATGTAATATAGCATTTACTAGATCGATATTTGTATCTAAAAAATTAGCTGCATATATTTTTTATTTGTATAGATTGATTTCACTTGTTTTTAAAAATGTTTGTATCACATACACACTTTACATCAATGTTCGGTATCTAAAAAATTCAATACATGGTTAAATGAGTTCATTTTTAACTTACAATTAAAAATTTAAGTTAGTTCGTTTAAAATTTAGTTAAGTTAATTAAAAGTTTTTAAAACTAATTGCTAGTTCTTTAATCCTCTGCTACTAACTTTTTAAAATTATGGATAGTTCAATTTATTAATCAGTTTTAGAGAGGAAAAATAATTTGAAAAAATAACGAAGCATTCGTTCGAATTAACGAAAATCTGTTCTTTTATTATAGTTTCAGCAGTTAGTGAAAAATAAATTTTTATATCTGCATTTTTCTTATTTTTGACATAGAGGGGAGGGAACTGAAAAAAAATATTAATTATTTTGTGGGAAAATCATTAAATAAACAAACTAACATTGTTGTTCGGAAAACAATTTTTTTTTTCTGATGAATAATTATTGTAAGCGTAACACGTGAACTTTTTTTTATGATCCTGTTTAGAATTCTGAAGAATTCAAAGGAAATGTACTCAATGTCTTTTCAAACTTTTTTGTACTGGATTAAAGCAATTTGGAATTAAGATAAATATTTGTAATTTTAATTAAAAGTGAAGATAGTTTTGATGATAATAATATTTTGGTATTTTCTATCGTTTTAAATGCAATAAATAGGCGAAAATGGGTTAATAAGTTAATGTGAGTTACATCAGGAATGCAAAAATTTCATTTTATTTTAAGTACAATACAAAACAAATATACAAAAGAAGAAATAAAGTTTCAATAATATAATTAATTTTTTTAAAATTATTCAATATATAATTAATTGCATTTAACATACTTATGTGCTCTATAAAAAATAGATCAGTGAATCTTATACGATTTACTTAATTTTGTTTTACGTGATTTAGAGTTTTAATAAAGAGGGTAAATAAAAGAAGGTAAATAAGAAATCTAAGAGTATATCGCAATGAGAGTGAAAATTGCTTTTTCTTCTTTCCAGGGTTTTCTTTCTTAGAATGCATGCTGTTTCAAAAAGATATCCTCTTAAAAGAGCTTTTCGATAGCTGATAGATTGTATATCTTTAATTTTAAAAATTCTATAGTACATGGTTATACTTAAAAGATTCGGATTTTAAGTGCCGATTTAGACGATGTTTGCTTTATAAATTTGTATTGAATTTGTATGCTTTGAATAATCCGGGAAATGTCTTTGAGAAATTCTTCTATTCTATACTTCTGGCTTTGAAAAATACTGAAAAATGTCTGAGAAAAATACTTCTATTCGAATATATTTACTCTATTTAAGGATCTAAAAGTATACAAATTTTGATGTAGAAGATTTTTAAATATGTCGTTCACAACTCGAACAAAATGTTTCAAAGACAATAGCAATGTTATGCGATAACGAAAAAAACTAAAAATGTTTTCTTGCACTTGTTATAAATTTTACTGCGCTTTACAGACATAAAATGAAACGTTTGAATGCTTAGTACCATAAAAAATAAATTCCTATTTTGGTTTTCTTTCGTGTAAGCACTTTTCTAGAATTGACGTGATTTCTTTCGGAAATAAATATATCTGGGAGTAAATGGTCTGGAATAATGTGTTTCTAGGGATGTTATCTAACCCCTTTGTTAGATATTACTGAAATACTTGAAATAAAGGAACAAAATGAATTGATCAGTGCCAGTGTTGAGAATACATTTTTGCATTCTATACTATTCTTATGTGGAAAATATACTATCATACCATTATCAAGAACACGAGATTACCTTCGTTTGCAAGAGTTTCTTGATACAGATGTCTTAGTTTCATAGATAAAATTAAGATATGAGGACAATCGTCCTTCATTAATATTGATCTAGCAATAGATCTAGTGTTGTTCTGTTGTTGCTTCTTCTCCCACTTGGCTGGCCAAGCCCACGAGCCCATACGTGCTCATGATTGAAGGGGAAGGAAGCAGCTTCTGTTGTGATGGAGCACCCGTAGGTAGAAGTCTGACTTTGGCTCCGTGACGCTCTTACAGTCATATGAGACCGGGACCTACGGCTTAAAGTGGATTCCGAACCACTACAAACATCCATGGCACCGCCGGGATTCGAACCCGAAACCTGTGGCACCGAGCGCCAGAGCGCTAGACACTCGGCCATTCAGGTCCCAAATGTGTGAATGCCAACGGCACGCGGTTTCCCAGGTGGTCACCCACCCAAGTACTGACCGCGCCCAATGATGCTTGACTTCGGTGATCTAACGAGAACCGGTACATTCAGCATGGTACGGCCGTTGGCATAGATCTAGTAAAAGTAATATAGCATAAATCGATATTTTTATCTAGAAAATTAGCTCCATTTTTTTTATTTGTATAGCGTGATTTCACTTGCTTTTAAAAATGTTTGTATCACATGGTAATGCTTTATTTACATTAATGTTATTTATCTACAAAATTTAATACATTGTTAAATGAGTTAATTTTTAAACTATTGTTAAAAATTTAAGTTCGTTCATTATAAGTCTAGTTAAATTTTAAGAACTAAATACTATTTCTTTTAATCCTGGACTATCAACTTTTAAAAATTCTAGATAGTTCAATTTATTAATCATTTTTGAAAAAGAAAAAGTACTTTGCAAAATGAAATAACAAAACATTAGCTCTAATTAATGAAAATCTGTTCCTCTATTATAGTTTCAGCAGTTAGTGAAAAATTAATATATATATCTGCATCCTTCATTATTTTTGACATAAGGAAAATACATTAATTAACGAAATTAACATTGTTGTTCGAAAATTTTTTATACTGATGAATAATTATTGTAAGCATAATTTGTGAGGAAATTACCTTATGATGCTGTTTAGAATTCTGAAGTATTCAAAGGAAAATATTCCTGTTTTTTTCAAAAATTTTTTGTACTGGATTGAAGAATTTTTGGAAGTTAATATAAATATTCTTAAGTTGTTATTTTAATTAAAAGTGAAGACATATTTGATAAAAGTATTATTTGGTATTTTCTATTATTTTAAATGCAATAAATAAGCGAAAATGGGTTAATAAGTTAATGTGAGTTACATCAGGAATGCAAAAATTTCCTTTTGTTTTAAGTATGAAATTAAAAACAAATATACAAAATGACAATTATAGTTTAAATAATATGATGAATTTTTTAAATTATTCAGCGTTTAATATATAAATGAATTATATACACCAAAATAAGTTGAATTGTTATACAGACTGAAACGCTATTGCAGTAGCAAGATGGGCTGGGTAAAAATCTAGATCTTTTAATTTTGCATTCATTATGTTTGTTTACTTGATGACTTGACATTCTGCCGATTGATTTGGCAGAAAGGGTACAGGAGTCCAATAATTTTACCAAAAAAAGTATATATTTCTGTTCCTATTTATTTTGAATAAAAATTCTACAAATAGCAATCTAAGTAACAATAAAATAATCACAATATTGTTCTAAAAAAGAAGAAATAACGTATTCCTCTAATGTTATCCTAAAGAAATTGGCAAAAATTGACTAAATATTCCGGGTTGCAAGATTGGCGACTAATATTGGCAAGGTGTATAGTATTCTAATATTAACCTTTCTATTGCTTTTTACCGAAATTCTTAACGCTGCTATAATTCTATTTCATATTGTGACAGCCTAATTGTCTTAAGCAAACCAAATATCTCGCCCAATTTCTTTGATGACAGATCTGAAACTTACCATTTTGAAAAACAACAAAAGATTTATCAATTTTAACTAAATTATGATATTATTTAATAAAAAAATATTAATCAATGGATATAACATATTATAATGTAACCAACAATAAATAATAAAATAAAAACAATTCATGCTTGCATTAAAGTTTAATCGGAAAAACTCAATTCGAAAAAAATCCATATTATTTGTGCACGTGCGCAAGTGTTATTTATTAATTAATTAATGTTGCCAATTCTTAAAACAATATTTGCTCAGATGTTGTCAGCACTGGCCACAACTTAATTTAATGAAAAGATGTAATTATTGTAGTCTTATATTGCAAATAAGTAATTTTTGACACAATTACTTGTATGTATATAGTAATATGGCACCTCATTGTATATATTTTAGACACATCTTGCAATTTGTTTTATATTCTTACATACATACTATGGAAGATAAATTTCTTATATTTATTATATCTTAAATATCCTTTCTTTCGGGAACTACATGTTTGCAATTTTAGACTTCATCCAGCTCCTCGCATTCCAGATCTCGTTTCGAAATTACAGTTAAGCTGATACGTTAGGCACGGACACTGTTTAAAATATGGAGCTAAGCCAACTACTTCTTACGACAGCTTGCACTGTGGCATAATATATAGTTCATGATTGCTAAAAAGTGAAAACAAGCAGTTTCTGTTATGCAAGAATTCTCTAATAGTATCTAGTGATCTTAGACAACCTGCGAAATACTGCTATTATAGTTATATAATTAGTAGCAACTATTAGTTTTGTATGAACAAATTGAGAAAATATTTAAAAGTTAAGGATCACTTAATGAGTAAGATGAAAAACTGTAAAACTTCACTTATATCACTAAATGTCCAGGCTCTCTTTCCATATGATGAATTTGGCATACTTATCGATGTGCTTTATAAAAAATATATCTGCGCATCTTATGTTGTTCGCTTTACTTAATTTGGTTTTACATGATTTAGAATTTAAATAAAGCTAGTTTTAAATTAAATCTGTTTTCAAGTTCTTAAAATTCCATACATAAAGAAACCAAAAGAGTTTTAATTTCGTTACAAAGCAAAAATAATCATTTGCAATTTTTAGGATCTTAGTAACAACCATATTTATGAATCGCAATATACACTCATGTCCATAAATTAAGGATAATTCAGAATCACACAAAAATTGAACCCTAAAATAAAAATTTCACCTGTAGAATTATCACACACATCTTGAAGAAGGATATGCAAATTGCAGGAAAAAACCAGATGGCGCTGATAGTACGTCACAATGACCAGAGTGTAAGAGAGGGGTATATAAGGAATGGTGGCAAAGAAGTAAAATTGTTCACAAGCGCTTTAAAAGCCTTTCAGTGCAATAACCGCATAGTTATGGAACAAAGGAAGCATTTGGATGATTTTTACGTGGCAGAATTATCGGACGACTGGAATGTGGACGTACCCAGCTGGAAGTATCCGAGGAACTTGGAATCGCCCAGAGTGTCATCTCCAGTCTTTGGCAACGATTCCAAGATGATGGTAATGTGAGTAGATGTTACAGCACAGGTCGCCCCCGAGTTACAACGCCGAATGAGGACCGGTATATAGCAGTTACTGCCAAAAGAAATAGACGGAGCACAGCATCAGACCTGTCTCGTCAGCTCTCTTCAGCTACCGGTACGACAGTTTCAAGGCAGACCGTGTACAGACGCTTAGGGCACATTGGTCTATATGCTCGTAGGCCTGTCAGATGTGTTCCACTTACCGCAACTCACTGTCGCCTGCGATTAATCTGGAGTAGAGAGCATGCATTGTGGACACCGCAACAGTGGTCTTGTGTGATGTTTTCCGACGATTCCAGGTTTAGTTTGCAGTCTGATTCTCGCCAGACTTTCATATGGAGGCGCCAGGTACCCGTTACCACCAAGAGAACACCATTGAACGTCACCATTACGGTGGTGCAGGATGGCTCGTTTGGGGAGGAATTATTCTTGGTTCCAGAACTGATCTGCATGTTCAGAGTGTAACGATGACAGACCACATCTATCGGGATGTCATTCTGGAACAACATGTACGTTTGTTTCGGGGCGCCCTGGGTGCTGAATTTCTGTTTATGAATGACAACGTCCGTCCTCACCATGCAAACATTGTAGACGAATGCCTTCAATTGGAGGATATCACCCGTATGGATTGGCCAGCATACTCACCGGACTTGAATCCAATAGAGCATGTGTGGGATATGCCTGGCCGACGAATTGCAGCCCGTCAACCCCCTCCCACCTGTCAACCGGAACTTCGGAGGGCATTGCTTGATGAGTGGTGTAATATTCCCCAAGATCAGATTGATAATTTGATACTCAGCATGCCTAGGCGTTGTAAGGCCTGTATTACATCGTCCGGGAGACATACTCCATATTAACCATCATACTAACCATATTATACTGTTTTGTGTAAATAGGTTCTTTTTTGAAATTTGTTCCAGGGAGTAAAAATCGCAATTTTTATTAATTATGTCAAACATATAGCATCTTTTTTGCTCTGTACTTTTTGTTTATTAAATAGACTTTACAAATAAGTCAAATTTGTTTTGCTTCTGTCTCTTTCTTTGCCTGAACTTCATTATCCTTAATTTATGGACATAAGTATATTAGAAAAGAAATACATTTAGAATTTCTTAGAAATGTAAAATTAGAGATTGTTTTAAAGTTCAGTATCATTTAATGAGGCAATAAAAAACTGAAAAACAGGGGACAACTGATATCAGTAAATGTCCAGCCTTTATTTCCGTGTGATGAATTTGGCATACTTATTAATGTGCTCTATAAATAATAGATCTGTTTACCTTATGCTGTTTAAATTTTGTTTTATATTATTGAGAGTTTGAATAAAGAAATTTTTAAATTAAAATTTTTTTAAGGTGTTAAAAATCCACAAAGGGTTTTCCTTTCGTTACAATGTAAAAGGAAATTGCCTGTGATCTTTAGGATCTTACCAACAACCATATTTAGGAATCGTGATATATTAGAAAAGAAATACATTGAGATTTTCTTTAATATGTATTCAGATTTCTTTTGTTGAGTAGCATTGCTGATATTTTCTTCACCGCTATCTATTTTTAAAAAATCCATTCTGTGAAGAATTGCACTTCTCCCTTTCAAGATTTCTTTTAAAGGGGAGTGCTATTCTTCTTCGAAAAATCATTTTTTTCGCCTTCTATATTTTTCAATAAATTTCCAAACATCATGGAATGTTTGAGGAATTGTAGGAAACAGGTCTTATAAAAGAGGGTTAATAAGAAATCCAAGAGTATATGGAAATGGGAGTAAAAATTGGTTTTGTCTTCACTCCAATGTTTTCTTTTTTTAGAATGTTTTCATTGTTTCAAAAAGATATGCTCTTAAAAGAGCTTTTCAATAGTTGATAGATTGTATATTTTTAAAAATTCTATACTACATGGCTATACTTAAAAGATTCGGATTTTAAATGTAGGTTTAGACAAAGTTTCTGTTATAAATTCGTATTTAATTTGTATGCTTTGAATAATCCAGGGAATGTCTTTGAAAAATACTTCTATTATATACTTCTGTCTTCGAAAAATACTTCTATTTGAATATTCGATAGGCTCTGTAAGTGTACTAAATTTGATGTAAAATATTTTAAAATATCTTCTTCACAACTGTAACAAAATGTTTCGAAGACAATAGCAATGTTATGGGATAACGAAACATAAAACTAAAAATGATTTCTTCACTTTATAAATTTTACTTCGCTTTACAACCATAAAACGAATTATTTAGACACTTAGTACCACAAAGAAAATAAGTTCCTATTTTGGTTTTCTTTCGTGTAAGCATTTTTCTAGAAATGATGACTTCTTTCAGAAATAAATTTATCTGAGAGTAAGTTTTCTGAAACAATGTCTCTGGAGAGGTTTTCTATCGCCTTTGTTAGATATTACTGAAATACTTGAAAAAAAGCAACAAAAGCAATTGAGAAAAGTCGATGTTGAGAATACATTGTTTGGTTCTATACTATTCTCAAGTGGAAAGTATACTATACTATACTATCTTGTATTACCATACCATTATTAAGAACATTACATTACCTTCCTTTACAAGAGCTTTTTGATATAGATGTCTTATTCTCAAAAATGAAAGGAACATTTGAGGACAAACGTCCTTTATTAGTTATTGATCTGCTAGATCAATAACTTATAAAGTAATAACTGTGTTGGTAAATGTAATATAGCATAGGTATTTGTATCTAGAAAATTGTCTGCATATATTTTTTATTGGTATAGCCTGATTTCACTTGCTTTTAAAAATTTTTACATCACATGGGAATGCTTTACATCAATGTTCGTTATCTACAAAATTTAATATAGTACATGGTTTAATGAATTAATTTTTAACTTATAGTTAAAAATGTAAGTTAGTTTATCAAAAATTTTAAAAACCAATTATTAGTTCTTTTAATCCTGTGCTATTAACTTTTAAACATTCTGGGTAGTTCACTTTATTAATCAATTTTAAAGAAGAAAAGATATTTTGAAAAATAAAATAACGAAAAATTAGCTCGAATTAACAAAAATCTGTTTCTCTATTATAGTTTCAGCTGTTAGTGAAAAATATATAAATATATATATATATATATCTGGATACTTTGTTATTTTTGACATAGGGAAAATACATTAATTAAACAAATTAAAATTGTTGTTTGAAAAAAAAAATTATACTGATGTATAATTATTGTAAGAATAACTTGTAAAATTTTTTTTAAGGTAATGTTTAGATTTCTGAAGAATTCAATTTAAATTATCATCTTTTTACAAAAATTTTTGTACTGAATTAAAGCAGTTTGAAAGTTAAGATAAATATTTGTAATTTGTAAGTTTAATTAAAAATGAAGACATTTTTGATAAAAAAAATGTTTTAGAATTTTCTGTTATTTTAGTTGCAATAAATAGACGAAATATGGCTAGTAAAATGAGTTACATTAGGAATGCAAAAATTTCATTTCATTTTAAGTATAAAATTTTAAAAAAATATACAAAATAAGAAGAAAGTTTCAATAATATGATGAATTTTTTTTAAATTATTTAATATTTAATGAATAAATTAATTATATATTCCAAAATAAGTTTCGTTATTATACAGAATGAAACGCAATTTCAGTAACAAAATGGGCTGGGTAAAAATCTAGTACTTTTCATTTTCATATTTATTATATTTGTTTACTTGGTGACTTGGCATCCAGGGATTGATCTAGCTTTTTATCAAAAAAAAATATGTATTTCTGTTCCTATTTATTTAAAATAATAATTATGCAAATAAAAATGAGTAACAGTAAAATAGTCATTATTTTGTTCTGAAAATAAGAAGTAACTTATTCCTCTAATTAAAGTATTGCAACCCTGAAAACATTGGCTAAATATTGACGAATTATTCCGGGTTGCAAGATTGGCGACCTTCGCAGGGGTGCAATATTCTAGATTTCAACCATGGGCTGTTAGAGCACTTAAAAATGTTTTCTACAAAGCAATTTTTTT
>BPLQ01003673.1:0-48341 GCA_021605075.1 Caerostris darwini | reverse complement strand
AATATTTTAATTTCAAAAAAATAAAATCATATTTTATCTTTAATCTTGTCCATTTAATCTTTATTTTTATAATAGAAATATATTACTTTAAGATAGTAAGCAATAGATATATAATTAGGCGATTCAAAATTACTCAAATAAAAAACAATTTCATTTTGTACAGAATAAGAAAAGTTTCTTAAAATCCTCATTTTTAATATTTACATTCTTACAATTTTTTACACCATTCATAATATTTTATGCATTCAACTTATATTATAGAAAAATGCTTATAATTGCACTTACAATCAAATTTCTTTTAAAATACTTAGACTAAATAACATGATAAACATATCGCTTTTTTAAATACAAGTGTAAATGATAGTTAAGTAATACGAAAAGCTTTGGATGTAAATTAAAATTATTCATTGCCATTTGATGCCTTTATTTCAACTACGATGATTACTAAAATAATTAAAAAATGATGATGAAATCACAAAATGATGATAGAGATCTTTTATAATTACTTTATTTAAAAAAATGTTGAAGTAATACTTAAATAAACACGAGATGAAAATTTTTTTCATTAGAAATTTAAAACTCTTATACTATATATATTTTTTAATTTTAATTTTTCAATTGAAATACATATATTATTTCATTCAGAATTATAGAAATTTTTTTAAACAAATAGGGCAACACCAGGTGTTCAAATTTAAATGGATAAAAATAAAACCTGAATGGCATCACTTCCAAATAAAGTTAATTATCGTCTGCATCATGTCGCTGAAAAATTTTAAAAGTATTTGAGCATTATACTTATGTATTTTACGAAGAAGAAAAATTCTCATTCGGTTATTTAAAAAAAAATGCGAGATAGTTTAATATTTCTACAAGTAAACTAGGTGAGATAATTGATAACAATTATATAATTTTTTTTTAAAGTCAATTCCTACTTTTTTTTCTGTCTATTGCAGAAAGTCCTTTATAAATAATTTTCATTCATTTTTTTAAGTTTATCTGGCTCCATCTATTGATATATATATGCAACTTAAATCTGAAAAAACTAAAATTAATTAATTAAATTTAATTACAGAATTAATATTTGAAAATACTTTATTAACATCCAATATTAAACACTACAAGTTCAAAAAAATGTATTTGAACTTGAGTGGATGAATGAAAAGTATTTTATTAACGATTGAAAATTTTAACAAGTTATATATATGTAGGGAGAGTGTGAGCTAATAGAAGGACTTGAAAAAGAAAGAAAGAACATAAATGTTACATTTGACTGCGAGAAAGATCAATAATGAGTATCCAACAAAGATACATATACTTTTTACTATTTTTAAAATCTCATCTTACGTCACCCTACTTCCCCCTCCCAAAAAAGTACTGCAAAACTTTTAAACAAAATTATAAATTATTAAATAAACTTTAAACAAAATTATAAATTATTATTTTTTTATGTTATCAAAACAAAATTACATAAACAGTTTCTATATTGTTTGTAAGACTATGTGCAAATTGTGGAATGAAAATTATTTGGTAAGTTAAAAATGGTAATATGTTAATATTTTTATAGTTATAAATTATGAGGCTTGGATATATTTATCTGATTGTGAATAGATTTATTTATCTGATTGATCTATCTGATTTTCTCTTATTACTGTATTCACTTCTGAAAAAAAGGAAAAAAATGTAAAAATTCCCTCAGGTTAACTATTATAAATATTTGTATGCCTATTTAAAAAAAAAAAAAACTTACGGCATTTTACCCAAACATTCCCCACTGCTTTAAGTTTCATGAGGTTCAGTTACATTTCTAAATCTATTGTTCTATATTTGGAAAAAAATTAAAAATAAAACCGGAATTGAGACTATTCCATTTAAATGCGTCCCACGACGGGTGTCCTGTGGATTATTGTGCATTTTATAAAAACAAGATGTTTATAAGAGGCATCACAAATACTTTGAATGGTCTCTGGAAGATTGTGATGAAAAAGTGGATGCCTTTACATATAATCTTTTTTACTTATACATTTTTTGTCTTGTAAATCAAGATGTAGTATGATAGTTAAAAGAAAAATTATAATAAATAAAAAAAATAGTGTTCACATACCTTTGTAATCGATTTTGAAGAATTTAAAATTTTTGTTTTATATGTTCATTCTGATATCTCTTTTGTTTAACTATCATACTGTATCTTGATTTCCAAGGTGTAAAGAATATTCTTAAAATATTAAAGTTGATTTTGTTTTACTTCTCCACCATAATCTTTCTTCCCTTCAATGTCTTTTAATGTTGCTGATAGTTACGTCTATGTTTTCTGTTAGATGCTTCTTGTAATAGTTATACTTATGATGTCTATTTGATGCTGCGTTTCATATTTATGTCTACGATTTCTATTTGATGCAGTATATGTCTTTTGATGCTTCTTATGCTACTTATCTCTATGAGTTTATTTGATGCTTCTTATGATAGTTATGTCTATGAGTCTATTTGATGCTTCTTATGATAATTATGCATATGATGTCTATTTGAGGCTTCTTATGATAGTTATGTCGATGATTTCTATTTGATGTTCCTTATGATAGTTATGTCTATGATGTTTATTTGATACTGTTTATGTATTTTTATGGTGCTTATGATAAGTTTTTATAGTCCAAATACACAATAATTGATAGAGAAAGATATAGATACTCCAGTTATCACAAAATAACTTCGCAAACAACTTCCAATTAATGAGCAATCTGTTATTATCATTATATTTATTTTTAACGTCAGACAATACTATTCAAATGATAAACAAAACCCTATTCGCTACTTGTTTTGTTTAATGCAGAAAAATGATAAACTCATTTTTTAAAATACAACATTGTTATAGGTAAATAATTTTAAAAAATCTAGTTAATTATGTTTGTAAGACAACAAAAAAGAGCAAAAAAAGTCCTGAACTGCAGTCTTCACATAATCCAAAATAAATCTCTTACAGCAAAAGAATATATTTAAAATTAGATTTTATATTCCTGTCTGATGCAGTTCCATACTAAATCAAATTTACGAACAGAAACTAAAGATAGTGAGGAGAAAATTTCATAGATATTCCTAAGTGCCTGCGTCAAAGCGAATTTAAAAGCCAAGGATCCCTTACTTTAGCTATCGTTATACCATCCACTAATTCAATACGCAAAGCTTTTAAGAGAGATACTTTGGTGACAGCTTTGCTTAAAAAATTTAAAATACGCTTTAAAAATAGGAATTATGTGTGACAAGTCAATTCGGGAAACTTTAAAACTGTAAATTGTCAATTTTCTTATTTCCTAAAATTCATCGCGAACGGCAATTCATTGTAGAACATGCGAGGCATTTTGTTAAGTCATAATAATATGTCATTAGCCCTGGAGTTCTAAAAATTGCGTAAACATACTTATTGCCAAGTCAATGGGCCTGCAGTGATATTCCGAAGAATGGTATCATTCTGGAATTGAAGGTTATGCAAAGGATTATAATTAAAGGTGAAACTTCTTCATTTTTGTTGACTCCATTTCACCTGAAAAGAAGTGATGTAATAAAGGAAGGAACATTCGCTCTGGGGAATTTTTAAAAGTATTCTTAAGTACTGTACAGAAGACTTTTATAAAATCAGATGATTTTATTCTAGATATAATGTAATAATAGCTAAATAGATTTATCGTTAGAAATAAAAGTCTTTTTACAGAAATAAAATAATATCTACAATTGAATTCATAAAATATTGAGCACTGAGATTTTACAAGATTCTCAGAATTCAATTATTTAATATTTTCTGAATTTAATTCCATATTACTTGAAAGCATTGAAATAATCTCTTTTTACCTAAATATAGCCAAATATATTTTATCTAAATAAATTTCTTTTCAAAATAATTGTTCTTTTCAAGAAATTGACATTGACATTTTAACATAAAAGAGTAATTCTTATTTTCATTGTTTTTAGATTTCTAGATAAACATTTATGTATATCAATAAAACTAAGGACTTTTAGCGGAATTTTAGTTTTATATTTAAAGTAATTATTCTTAATATTAAATCATTATTATAGGTTTTTAACACTCTCAGTGGCCAGACCTGAAAGCAAACTATTAGTTGATTTACTCCTGATTTCTCCTGCATGCTAGCTGCACACATTGCTACTGATTTATATATATATATATATATATATATATATATATATAATAGTATATATATATATCAGTAGCAACGTATATATGCTACTATATATATATATACTACTACCCTACAACGCTGGGCAATGATCCAGTTAATAATGTAATATCTTATAAAGTGAGTTATATCTAAGTTTCTAATATCTTACACTATAATATGAAGAATTTATTCTAGAAATAATCCAAACATTTTAGATTGTTTGTTATGTGTTATGAATAAGAGCAATAAACTACAATATTAATCTTGTGTTTTATTATCGTTCAAATATCCGTCTTCTGATGAAACATGCAAATTGGACAACATTTAAAATCTCTTAACCCTCTTTGCGGGAATCCAACTCTTAGCCACTTAATCATTTCAACATCTCGCCTCATTCCGAAATCATGCTTTTAACAGGATTACTCGACGCTTAATTTTAAAGTCTAATAAATTTGATTGCAAGTTATTTCGCCTAAAAAAAGCAGAATGTCTCCTTAATTGACTTCTGCCCCGAATCTAAATTGTCCTTTCGCACGTAAACAGACTAAATTGCCAGAGAGCAATCATTCTTCGTTGGAGCAGGAATCTGCGGCCACAATTTCGAAATCCGACGGCCTACTGAGCCACCGTTGACCCTCGGCCACTCTGATTAAAAGGGGGGAAAGGAAAGTTATGAAATTCTGGATTCAACATAGTTTGTGGAGACAATGCACTCTTCCATTTTGTGTGCGAAATAATGTTCACAACAGCTGTAAATTTACATCATTTCCCTTGTCTGGTAAAGATTTAAATATCTTATTAAGGGTTAGTTAAAATAAGTTGAGGGTCTGTAAATAATTAAAAGTAATTAATAGTGAAAATGTAATCATGTAAGTACAAAACTGTTTTACATAACCTGTGATGAAAACGCATTATTCTATCATGGCGTCTCCAAAAAATTAAGATATAATACATAATTTTTTTAAAAACTTTTTAAAAGACTATGACGTCTGATTCACACAGAAAGAAATAAAATAATTTATTATACATTGTCTAACAAAATTAAAATATTTTGTGACAATTTCATCATGAAAGGTAAATTTTAATTTACTTATTCTTGTGAATTTTCTTTTGATATTATGAAATATACATTTATTATATTTAAGATTTATAATAATATTATAGGTTTTTACGGGTTAAGACAGGAAGGCTTTTAGATTTAAATACCAGACATTTGTGTGTCGTGTGACAGAAAACCTGGAATCTCCCTCAGGCAGCCTGACAATCGATACAAGTCTCTTTATATGCATTGTCTTAATTTCCAACTAGACTCCTCTATTCAGAAAGCAAACTGTCAGTATATTTACTTCTAATCCTTTTAGATGCTAACTGCTCAAGTTAGTACTGAGCAACGATTTAGCCAATAATGTGAGACATATCTAACTTTCCAAATAATATCTAATTGTATAATATGTAGAATTTATTCTAGTACAATAAGCTAAATAATTTAGATTTAAGTTATTTGCTATGGATGGAAACAACAAAGCACAATATTAATCTTATGTACTAATATTCGTCTTCTGACTCAACATGCAAGTTGAACAACATTTAAAATCTCTTAACTCTCTCCTTGCGGGAATCCAACTCTTAACTACTTAATCATTTCAACATCTCACCTCATTCCGAAATCATGCTTTTAACAGAATTGCCCGACGCTTAATTTTAAAGTCCAATAAATTTGATTGCAAGTTATTTAGCCTAAATATACCGGAATGTCTCCTTAATTGACTTCTGCCCCGAATCTAAATTGTCCTTTCGCACGTAAACAGACTAAATTGCCAGAGAGCAATCATTCTTCGTTGGAGCAGGAATCCGCGGCCACAATTTCGAAATCCGACGGCCTACTGAGCCACAGTTTACCCCTCTGATTAAAAGGGGGGAAATAGAAAGTTATAAAATTCTGGATTCAGCATAGTTTGTGGAGACAATATGCTCTTCCATTTTGTGTACGAAATAATGTTCCCAACAGCTGTAAGATTTAAATCATTTCCCTTGCCTGGATAAGTTTTAAATATCTTATTAAGAGTTTGTTAAAATGAGTTGACGGTCTGTAAATAATTCAAAGGAATTAATAGTGAGAATGTAATCATGTAAATTCAAAATTCTTTTACATAGTGATGAAAATGCAATATTTTGTCATGGCGTCTTCCTGAAAATAAGTTATGCGTAAAACCTTTTTTTTAATTTTTAAAAAAGTATGATTTTTTTTTACAGAAAAAAAAATTGTTATTTTTTAATACTAGTAGTACATCAGCGGTCAAAGAGTGGAGAGCTTTTAGAGGTAACTGTCAGGCATTTGTGTGTTCTATGAGAGAAAACACGGAAAATTTATCAAGCAATTCGGCGATCAATGTGTATATTCTTTGTGCACATTGTCTCAATCTCCAACTAGGGAAAGCAAACTAACATCTTATTTACTCCTGATTCTTCCAGCAAACTAACAGCACCAATTTATACTGGACAACGATTCAGCCTTTAATGTGAGTTATATCTATGTCTAATATGAAGAATTTATTCTATTAAAAAAATCTAAACAATTTGTAGATTCGAGTTATTTGCTACGGATGAAAGCAATAAGGTACAAAATTAATCTTGTGTTCTAATATTCATCTTCTGATGAAACACGTAAATTAAGCAACACTTAAAATATATTAACTCTTCTTGCGTGAATCCAACTCTTAACTATTTAATCATTTCAACATCTCACCTCATTCCGAAATCATGCTCTTAACAGGATTACCCGACGCTTAATTTTAAAGTCCAATAAATTTGATTGCAAGCTGCTTCGCCTAAAAATGCCAGAAATGTCTCCTTAATTGAATTCTGTCCCGAATCTAAATTGTCCTTTCGCTCATAAACAGACCAAATTGCCAGAGAGCAATCGTTCTTCGTTGGAACAGGAATCCGCGGATACAATTTCGAAACCCGACGGCCCACTGAAAAAGTTTACCCTTGGCCACTCTGATTGAAAGGGCGGAATCGAAAGTTGGGAAATACTGGATTCAACATAGTTTGTGGAGACAATGTACTCTTCCATTCTGTGTACGAAATAATGTTCACAACAGCTGTAGATTTACATCATTTCCCTTGTGTGGTGAAATTTTAAATATCTTCTTAAGAGTTAGTTAAAATGAGTTGAGGGTCTGTAAATAATTAAAAGAAATTATTAGGGAGAATGTAATCATGTGAACCATTTTACAGAACCTGTGACTATAACGCATTATTTTATCATGGTAAAAGGAGAGATTTTAGAAGTAACTGCCAGACATTTGTGTGTCGTTCGAGAGAAAAATATATTCCGGTCATAATATAACCTGAAAATCGATGGAAGACCCTTCATACACATTGTCTCAATCTCCAACTAGTCTTCTAGCTTCTGAAGCGGCCTGATAACCAGTTGTCTAGTACTCTCACCTTTGGTACTACATGCTTCAAGTTCAAATCCATGGCGTGGAACCAAGCGTAACTCAAACATTAATCAATATTTTGACGTCAAATTTCACACAGATGTCAAGGACAGTGCCAAAAACTGATAAACTAAAACAGAAAAATTTAAATATCCATATTCCCGGGAAATTTGAATTGAAAATTGGTTTTACTTTTTGAACACAGTAGTATACAATTTCATTTTTATATCTGTATTTAAGATGATTGGCCTCTAACGGTACAATAAAGAGTACCCTACAGGGCATTCTATGATTGGATATGCTCAATATGTTTACAGATACTGCACAGTTTTCGACAGAGATCTTTGAAACATCGACTAATAATTTTACTAAAATATTCTTATCTACTGTTACTTCTTTGTACTTTTACTAAATACTTATTTTTATTAGATGTCCTGCCTCTTCCAAACATGCACGAGGCTAGTTCTACCTCACTTGACAGATACTTTTTTATTTATAAGCCAGTGCTCCAATTCAACAAATTATAACTATATACCCTTGTGTATTTTAAACACGATTTTTAGTATAGGTTAACCACTTTGATGTTTCAAATGCTACTTCCTTCCTTGACAGCTACTCTTTATTTATCAATTAGCGCTAATTCAACAAATTTTAACTGTAAACCCTTTTGCATTTTAAACACGACTCATAGTACCGGTTAAATACTATCATGCTACAAATGGTATTTTTTTAAGTAAAAAAATCATCAAACAGTTATTTGATACAGATCCCGATAAATACAGACTAATATATTTTGATGCCTACCAGATGGCAGCAGGCTTAATGTGGAACACTTCGCGACACTCTGTCGCCGTAACTCCGGGAATCGGGAAAGCAAACCGTCTCTTCCAATTCGATTCAGTAGTAATTCATTTCGACGCCCAGATGATAACACAGGAAAAGAGTAGAAATAAAAAGGGGAAAATAAATAAATAAATGAAAAGTGGGGAATCGGATTTTCTCCAAATCGGAAGGAGCCTGCCTGCTCCTGTGGTCGAAGTCGTGTTTTGTAAAATGCCAAAAAATGTCATCTCGATTTTCCGACCCTTGAAGAGTAATTTATTCTGACGTGGATTGGATGTAAAAATTGATCTGGTGCCTCAGAACTCCGGATCGAATTCTTACCCGAATTCTGGAGGCAGTGACTGGGTCAAAAGTTGCGTCTCACAGGTGTTATGAGGAATGAGACGGAAAGAATCGATTCTTTTGAGTACAAGGCGAAATTAAGTTTCGTCTTTTTCCAGAGGACGGAAGAATCGGAAATGTTTGAGAAAAATAATTTCGGAATAATTTCTGTTTCGGATAAAGGAAAAAAACGATTATAAATTATATATAAGCTTGCCTTTTTTTTATGTAAGTATAGGATTTTGAAGTACATTTGTTGTGAGTTATTTGACACAGTTGTGAGTAATTTATGCAGTTGGGATATGTATGTATAAAATGCCTAGTAAAAAATTGTCGTGGTTGATAAGGTTTGTTTGTTATTTTATAGAAGAAGTTCAATGAAAATGATTAAACACTTGATGGAATTTATATTTCTTTTAAATTTTATGAAGCAGATAAGAACTCGGCAACATACCCAACCTGAATGTCCAAAAGTTAAACATAATTGGTAATTATATGAAAAATGATGGAAATATAAGTTGGAATGGAGGTAAATGTTATATAAGAGTGTAAAACCGTTATTTATAATAAAAATATAACAATGCAAAAGAACAATAATGAGTACTTGTATTACCAAAGAAAAAGTTGGAATGAAAATTCTTATGACTATAACTCTTCTGATGCCCCACTTAAACTATTTTTAGCAGTCACAGGTCCCGTATAAAAGATATGGAGGTGTGTGCAGCTGTCCAGCACGATATCTGCCCACATTTGATGGAAAATGATATCTTTTCACGATTTTTTCAGGGTAAAAATGAGTTCCACATTGTCTTAATATCGTAATTGAACGAGAATAAATATTCAGTCTAAAGCTGGATTCATCGCTGAACATCACAATAATCCATTGTCCCAAACTCTACAGCATATGTTCCAAATTTAAGTGTAAACAAACGAGTTTATCCTCAAACGAGAGGGAATACAAACAGCTATTCGCCTGGTATATAAACCAACATGATAGATCCAACTGTGTACAGCTTTTCATACATCAGTTTTTAATGATTTTGTAGACAATTCATCATACCAGGAGCATGATGAACTGAACTGGGAGTGTTAAACTGAGTTCTGTGGCACAATTGTCCCTTTCACTTCGTATAGTTATTGTCAGATATCGATCTTCGCAAACAGTTTCGAGTCTCGGCCAACTTGGTCCTGGCTATCGGATAATTCTTTCTCGCAGTTGACCTCTGACACACTCCGGAAGTCATACATTGGGGCATATTCAGAATTGGAGATAACTCGGTTTGTGATCATCAAGATTACAGTATTCCAACGATTCTTCCTTTTGCAAATATGTCCAGTTCCCCTTTTAATGTGCTATAATTCATCTTAACAGCATCCCTTCACATATAAATTGCTCGAAACCTGTTTTAAATGCATATATGCCTCTGGAGACAGTTTCTGCATATTATTACTGGCGCATGACGACGTCGTTTGAAATGCTTTGCATAACAGCAATGTTTTCCCTTTCAACAAATGATACTTCACAAATGATTTTGATCTCTGTTACCAGTATTTTCTCATATTTTTCTCAGTTTATGAACTATGCTTCATTTTTGGACACCAGTGTAAAATAAAGCATTTTTAGTTTCTTTAAATCTCATTAGTAAATAATATCGATAAAAAGTGCAAATTATCATCTGTAAAATGTAATGATATAATTATTCTCAATAACTATCTATAAATAAAAGGAATTTAAAGTAAAGTAAAAATAATACACAACAAAGTATTCTAAACAAAACAAAAATATACTAAAAATAAACATTACATATAAATAATTTATTATTTTAATTTAAAAAAATTCTATAGACGAAGCGATCGCGATACCAAGTGGTGTCAGGCGGAAAATAAAGTTTTTGTTCACCAAAAAAAATCAATAATCTTCGAAAATTTCAACTACAAATCAGATAAAAAAGCTGATGCATGTTGTTATAGTTATAGCTCGATCATACAAACACTTTCATTCTATAGTTTATATATATATAAAACAGACAGAAAGATAGGGGGACAGGGATAGATTTAAAGATATTGCTCTTCAGTCATATAGTATATTTACAATTCAAATTGAGAAGTCTCAATGTTTATTTCGTCTTTAACCATGGTTATTTAACATATCGTGATGAAATAAACACATCTGAATAGAAAGAAGTGTATTATTAGTTATATATCTGATGTCATATTAAAATTGGCACTATACCGGCTAATTTTTAGATTACGCTATATCTTGAAAAGTGGTACGGGTGCTAATAAAGATATGTGAATAAGGATTTCGAGGAAGAAATAGTTCCTGAAATGAAATTGTGGTGCTATGGAATGCTGAAAGTCTTATAATAAGTATGACACTGAATTTCGGTGGCAAAACTAAATTAAAATATTATACAGTAGACATTTTCCCGTTTATGTTAAAAGCATCTACTATTACTGTGAATGAGGAATAGCATTTTATGCCATTTCTGCTAGGATTTATATTATATACTGTTAGTGCTGGTAACTGTATTATGTATTGTTGGCATTAGGAATTGCCTTCCGTGGTGTCGGTGCTTGAAATTGCATTACGTGTTGTTGGTACTAGGAATTGCATTTTATGCTGTGGGTGATATTTACATTCTGTACTATTTTTGCTGGGAGTTACATTCTTTGTAGGAGTTTTATTCTGGACTATGTTGATATCTGATGTTTGCTAACCTAGATGGTGTTCCTATCTTAGCTACTTTAAAAGATAATTAAATGCGGAATGTAATTTTCTTAATAACATGTTATATTGAGTTATAAAGAATTCTTTGCAAACAATGCAATTTCTTTATCATAAGAAAAATAAAAATGTTTCATAAATATAAATGTTTCATTATTGTCACTTTTGATTGATATATTATAAATCTAAGCATTGCAAAGTGATGTAATTAATTATATCGGAGGCACTTAAAATTTTTTTTTCATGGTGTCCTCCCTCTTTTGTTGTGTCCCTATCAAATTCCCTTCTGGTTTGGTTTATAACTCTCCTGTCATTTTCTGTACACTTTAGGCTAATTAGACTGAGACCTACAGATTAACGTCGATTCCGAACCTCTAACAAACATCCATGTCACCTTCAGTATTCGAACCTGAAGCCTGTGGCAGCGAAAGCCAGAACTCTATCCAATTGGCGATCAGGCCGCTTCCTTCTGGTTAAATTATTCTAGTTATAGTATATAGTTATAAATGACTCCAATTTGAATTCGGTTATAACTATCAAATATGTAAAACATTTTTATATAAGTTATATTTAATGTAAAACTCAAAAGTCGTCTAGTGGAAATACCTAAAGAAAATTAATGCGCTTTTTTTTCTTACTTTTATTTACAGTACAGTTTACAGTTTTATTTCTTATACGACCTCAAAGATCTATAATGAAAGTCCCATTTTATTGAATATCCTCCAAATAAGATTTAATAAAGTTATATTTCACGAATTAAATTTTCCAGAAAGAGCCGTTTCCCGAACGAACATAAGTAAAAATCTATGGTCTTTTATTTCTTCATTTTACAAGCAGCAGAATGAAACAGGGTCTTTAACCAGGCAAACTTTTTTCCAAACCATTTCCTTTTTATCGCGGACATCAGTTTTGACCACTCGAGCAGATCTTGAATCTGGACAAAATTTCTAATCCGACTAAAGCGCCAGAATAAAATCTGAGTTAAAACGAATGGGGTACAAAAAAAAGGATATAAAAATAAATAAAGAGCAAAGAGCCTAGATCTTATAGGACGGAACAGAAGGAAACGAAACAGAATAGAAAAAAAATGAGGAATTTCAAAGCAAGGCAAACAAATCTATCACATCCATAAAAGTTTCAAGAAGCTCGAAATAAAAAGAGACGTTGTGAAATAAGAAATAAAAAAGGAACTCTTGTCTTTCAATTCCGAAAAAGACTTCTGGAGAAATAAAAGGAGTCTCCAAGGAGGAGACATCCTGTACATCACCACTGGCAATCAGTGTAATCACATTTAAATTAAGAGACATCCGTTTATGGAGGAGTGTGGCTGAATCTGCATTTGAAATAAGGCTTGAGTAGAACAGTCGTGTAAATTTCTTTTCCAACTAAAATTTAGTGAATTAAACAACAAATGAGTGTTTTAGTCCTGGACAAATCGCGACGCCATTCAAAATGTTCGATGAGAGAGCTAGTTATTAGATACATTCACATTTGATTAATAGGAAAACAACACAGATTCTTTCTCAGATCTTAGGTAGACATTCTTAAATAAAGAAGTGTTACACATATGCAATCCTGGTTTTTGAGCGGTGTATAGGAACAGTACGAAATATGATTGTTTAAAAACAGGTCTGAACATAATTTTTATTATAATTTTTTTATATATATTTTGTTTTTTTGATGGGCAATTTATCTTTCGTGTACTACATAAAGCCAATTCGCTATCAGATCTCTCCCTTTTTGTTAAATTATTTTAGTTATAACTGTCTCATATGTTAAACATTTATAAAGAATACTTATTTAAAGTACAATTCAAATATCACTTACTGGAAATACCTAAAGAAAATAATGTGGTTTTTGTTCTTACTTTTATTTATAGTAACAAGATACATTCTTATACGACCTTAACGATCTATAATACAAGTCTCATTTAATTGAATATCCTCCAAACAAGATTTAATAAAGTTATATTTCACGAATTAAATTTTGCAGAAAGGGCTGTTTCCCGAACGAACTTAAGTAAGAATCTATGGTCTTTTATTTCTTCATTTAAAAGCAGCAGAATGAAAGCAGGTTCTTTAACCAGGCAACCTTTATTCCAAACCATTTCCTTTTTATCGGGGACATCAGTTTTGACCACTCGAGCAGATCTTGAACTGGACAAAATTTCTAATCCGACTAAAGCACCAGAATAAAATCTGAGTTAAAATGAAAAAAAGGAGATAAAAATAAATAAAGAGCAAAGAACCCAGATCTTATAGGACGGAACAGAAGGAAAGGAAACAGAATGAAATAAAAAAAATTGTGGAATTTTAAAGCAAGGCAAACAAATCTATCACATTCAAAAAAGTTTCACGAAGCTCGAAATAAAAAGAGACGTTGTGAAGTAAGAAAAAAAAAGGAACTCTTGTCTTTCAATTCCAAAAAAAAGTTCTTGAGATATAAAAGGAGTCTCCAAGGAGGAGACATCCTGTACATCCCCACTGGCAATCAGTGTAATCGCATTTAAATTAAGAGACGTCCGTTTAAGGAGGATGGTGGCTGAATCTGCATTTGAATTAAGGCTTGAGTGGGACAATTGTGTAACTTTCGTTGCCAACTAGAACTGTGCGAATTAAAACAACAAATTATTTTTTTAATCTTCGACAAATCGCGACGCCATTCAAAATGTACGCTGAGTGAACAAGTTATTAGATACATTCACATTTGATTAATATGAAGACAACACAAATTGTCTCTGAGATTATAGGAAGACAATATTGCATAAAAGAATATTACATGCAATCAAAACTAATTTTGTGCGGTGTATAGGAACAGCACGAAATATCATTGCTTAAAAACAGGTTTGAATGCGATTTTTTTAAATTATATTTTATGTCTTTAGATGAGCAATTCTTTTCATATACTGCATAAAAATGATACACAATATATCACAAATCGTGCAAGAGAAATGACACACAAAAAACACAAAGAGAAACAAAGAGAAAACAAAGAGAAAACACACAAAATGAATTTGGAATAAAATTTTAAAAATAAATTCCTAATTTTTCTAAAAAGATGCCATTGTCACAGGCATTTCTTCTGTATAAACTATAACAATAATTCAGTGCTTGGGTAATTTTTTTGAATAGAATAAAAACAACGTGCTTGCAATTTCCAGTATACATTTAAGAATTATTATTACTCGTTATTATTAGTGACTCCTTTGGGCATGTCTTGCGGAGAAAAGTTCTCCGAAGGAAGGTTTTACATTAGAAATAGACACTCTGTGCTCTTTCTATATGCTTATTTGAGTTATATATTTTGACTTCAAAGCAACCACTGAAGAAAATGCAAAGGTAAGAGTATATGTGTTGCACCCTGTTTTTAATACAGAAAACTCATCATTTACGACTTCCTAAAATTCAAAGAGTGATTTATTCCTGAAATGTCTTTTGATCTCGTCACTTTCCGTGAAGTCTATGAATATTTCTTCCTCGCCAACAACAGATCTTCGAAAGTATTTTGAAATAGAAGTGCAGACATTCCAGAATGTTCGAGACAGTGCAGAGCATCCTCTATGCTGGACGTAAGACAGAGGCATAGATCTGGATTTATCAATTCTTCTAAACGGTGTTGCCAAATATCAATAAATTTACTTATTCTTGGTAATTTCTAAGGTGTGTAATTAAGGTCACAGAGTAGCTGTGTTAGTATGTTTTTGGAATGCATTATAAAAACATTTTCGCTTTCTTAATATGTCTATAAGAAAATTATTAATATTAAAAATTCAATATCTTAACATTGGTACCCACTAATGCAAGATTTTAAATATAAAAACCAAAGCAATTATATGTAGAAAATTCACTCGAAAAATGGACCAGAATATAATTATCTCATAAGAATGATTAAAATTGCTGATAACTGACAGTTGTAGAAGTTTTTAAAATTAATATTCATTTATGCATTACCAGATGCACATAAAGATACTTTAATTCAACAAGGTATTAAATAAAATATATATACCACTTAAATCATTTAGTAACTAATATGTGTACACTTAATATATTTACTTATTTCATATATTGCTATTTTAAAAAAACGCTTTTGACTTATATTGCAAAATTTTACTCTAATATAGATCACGACCTACAACTTAATATGGATTACGAACAGCGGTTTTATATTAGAATTAGTCACTCTGCGTTCTTTTTAAATGCATATTTGAGATACATATGAGACTTCAAACTAGCTATTGGAGAAAATGAAAAGGTAAAACCTTGAAACTGGTAATATTATATGAATTGCCCCGGTTTTCAATACAGAAAACTCATCATTTACGACTTCCTAATATTCAAAGAGTGATTTATTCCTAAATTGTTTTTTGATTTCGTCACTTACCGTGAAGTTTATGCAGATTTCTTCCTCGCCTACTGAGAGAAATTCGAAAATATTTTGAAACAGAAGTGCAGGCATTTCAAAATGTTCGAGACAGTGATGAGTATCCTCCATGCTGGACGTAAGAGAGACATCAATCTGGATTTGTCAATTCTACTAAATGGTGTTGCCAAATATCAATAAATTTACTTATTCTTGGTAATTTCTAACATGTGTAATTAACGCCATAGTGTAGATTTAGCTTCAAAATACATTAATATTGTATAAAAGAAGATTTGGTTTGTCGCTCTACGGTCATATTGTGCACACTTTAGGCTAAACATACCGGGACCTACAATTTAAAGTGGATTATGAACCATTACAAACATTCATTCGCGAGTATTCGAACCTGACGGCTGTGGTACGAAAGACCTGAGCGTTAGCCAATTGGCCATCAGGCCACTCATGATAGTTAGAATTTTATTATTAACAAATAGTAAATAATGTGTTTTTTAAAATCAATATGGAATACATTATATATTTACAAATAATTATCTATTCCTAATTTTTTTCAATTTCAACAAAAAATCCTAATACTGATATTGAGAGATATTTGAATAGCCAGATTTCGAACCCGAAACTTGCGGTACCGAGCGCCAGCAATTCGGTGTATGAAAGGAGGAGCGGCAATGAAAATTATGATCGGCAATGAAAAATGGATTGCAAATATTAAAAGGTTGAAAAACGTTAATGTAATTACTTATTTCAAAATATAATTTAACAATTTCATCTTTTATAATGCATTCTAAATACAATTTATTCTTCTTATTATGTCTGTAAGGAAATTATTAATATTGTCAAATATTTAAAATTAAATGTCTTCACAATGGTACTAACTAATGCAAGATATTATATATAAAAACCAGAAACAAATTATACGAAGACTTAACTCGAGAAATGGACCAGAATATATCTCATAAGAATGATTAAAATTGATGATAACTGACAGTTTCAGAAGTTTTAAAATTAATATTCTTTTTTGTATTATCAGATGCACTTTAATTCAACAATTAAATAAAATATATATACCACTTAAATAATTTAGATATTAATACGTGTAAAATTAATGTATTTATATATTTCATATAATGTAATATCTTAAAAAAACCACATTTGAATTATATTGAATTATTTTACTCTAATATTGGTTTGGTTCGTCGCTCTACTATCATTTTTTGCACACTTTAGGCTAAATAGACCTCCTACAGTTTAACGTGGATTCGGAACCACTAACCGTGCCAAAGCCAAGATTCGAACTTTAAGCACCAGTAGGCAGAGCTCTAGCCAAATAGCCATCAGGCCACATATAATGTATTTTAAATAGTGAATGTATGTTTTCAAATGGAGCTCTTATATTGTGAAAAATTTACATCGTATATTGTGAAATAATGTATAGTATATTGTGAAAAACTATATCATATATTGTGAAAAAATCTCGTATATTTTCAAAAAAATAATTTAATCAGCAGTTTTATGATGAAAACATATAATCAATGAAAAATCAATTTGATTTGACTCAGAAAAGTAAAAAAAAAAAAAAAAATGACATACAAGCAGAAAATAAATTACAATATTATTCTTTTCTTAAAACATTATGTTAAATTTTAATGTTGGTATTCTGATGAAAAAAAGTATATCAAAAGATGTTTAATTAATGAAAACTACTAATTAAAACTAAAGTAAATTTCGTTGTGATTAGAATAAATATTAACCTACTCTATGATCCACTTTATGTGTACCATATGTTCTTTTATTAAATTTATCTGCACCAAGTTTTAAATTAATTCAATCACTAATTAATTAATTCCTTTAAGATATCGAAATCAAGATAAACATTTATACACCAAATGAAATGTTTTTAATCTTTAGTGTTTAGAATCATAGGCAGAATAATTGGTATTTCGAATCACAAAGAACTGAAGTATTTACTAAGCAGTATCAAAATTATTAATTCTTGTTATTCATCAACTAATTTATTCCAAAGTTCATATTAGCAACTTTATTTTTTTAAACTTTATAATTTGGAACTGAATGAAAAATATTTCTAATGACTGAGTACTAATAGAGACTTAAAATAACCTCTCGTTTAACTAAACAGTGCAAAAGCGGCCAAAGGCAGTTTATACCACAACCGTTCTTGTCAGTTATTTCCCCTTATTCAATCAAACAGCACCTGAGGTACATGCTCGGAGCAATCAGTTAAATCCAGCAAATCTCGACCTTTTACGCTGTGGCGGCCAAACACAAACGTTTTACAAGTCCCGTCCTCTGATTTCGAGTCTCACGTTAATTTCTGGGATGAGCTGACTGCAATACTCCAGTTATTGCAATATTTACACTTGAACAGAAAGCTTGTGAACATATTATGAATAGATGAGACGTCTGAACGACTGATTAGACTCAGATTTTATGCCCCGCTAGGTGTTTGCTGCGGGAAATACTGGGCAAGACCGGATTCAGAATCTATTAAAAGGGTGCTGTTCGTCGATCCTGAGGTTTCAAGGAAGTTGTTGTAAAAGGCACACTGACAAATTAAATACAGACATTGGATTTAGATTTCTTGAAATTGGCTTGGTAGTGGGGCTTTAAGTTATATATTAAGTGAAGAATTTAAATCATAAGAATTCAAACAAGCTATTTCATTTGAAAAAAATACTAACTTTTGTAAAAAAAATTTTTATAATTTTTAAAAATAAATTTAAAACAATAAAACATTTAAATAATATTTGTTAATAATACTATTAATATTAGTAGAATAGAAAAATGTAATTATTAATAATAATAATATTGAATCACGTGTTATTATTTAAAGAAAAAAAACAAGCAGGTAATTGGAAACAAAAAAAAATATTTTATAAAAGAAAATTGGGGTAATTTTTAAAAATAAATTTAAAACAATAAAACATATAAATAATAATTCTCATTAATGCTACTAATATTAAAATAATCGTAAAAATCTAATAATGACAATAATTAATAACAATAAAAATATAATTAATAATAATAATAGCATTGAATCACGTGTTATTATTTAAAGAAAAAAAGAGTAATTTGAAACAAAATAAGGTACATTTTATAAAAAAAAAAATTGGGGTAATTTTTAAAAATAAATTTAAAACAATAAAACATTAAACTAATTATTAATAAAACTATTATTATTATTAAAATAATAGTAAAAATATAATAATAACAATAATTAATAACATTAAAATTATAATTATTAATAATAATAATAATATTGAATCACGTGGTATTATTTTAATTTCAAAGAAATAAAATCTCTGGGCAACATTTTTTTTTTCATTTAGCGAACTAAACGAAAAACGTAATTTGAAACAGAAAAGTAAATTTTATAAAAAAAATTAGGTAATTTTTTAAAATAAATTAAAAACAATAAAAAATTTAAATAATAATTATTAATATTAAAATAATATCACAAATCTACTTATAACAATAATTAATAACAATAAAAATATAATTATTGTTAATAATAATAATTTTGAATCATGTGCTAATATTTTAATTTCAAAAAAATATAATTTTTTTTTTTTTTTTTTGTACATTTAGTGAACTGAAAAAAAAAAAAACATTTGTTTTTGAATAAATATGAATTTAGATTGTTTTTCTAATTTTTTATTTTATTTTTGTACTTAAGAAGATTTAAGTTTCAAAACAACTATCTGTCTTTCTTTTATAATTTAATAATTTTAGAATAGCGCATTTAAACGGCTTATATTTGTTTGTACAGATTAAAAAAGTATTACTTTAATTTCATTTATTTTATGTATAATTTCGCGGCAATAATTATATTATTCGCACTGACTTGGATTACAATAAAAACAATTGTTTTATTTTACACTAATAATAAAACTATTATTGTCTTATTTAAAACGTTAATTGTAATCATAATTTTTTTAATATTTTTCTCTTAAAATATAATTAACAATTAATTAAAAAAATAAGGATTTCAGTAAAAAAGTATGGATTTAGGTTTATCTAAAATTCATGATTTATTTTTAGGTTTTAATAGAAAATTTTATGACTACTTTTTCTTTTTAAATTAGTAATTTATATATACTAAAAAAGCATATAATTTTAAACACAATAGGTTATTTGTTTGATAAAAAATATCTTATGGTGTAACTGCGCATACTTCTGTGAACTGCAAGAACGGTCTGTAGAGTTCAGGAGAAATGGTCAGTAGGCATCGAGACTCTCATCAAACCAGTGCCGCCGCTGAGAAACGTTTAATTTACAGTCAGAGTTACCCAGAGAGAAAATACATTTAGCACAACTCTGTGTTCAAGTTGGCTTACAGACTCTCACCTGGAATGGAAATATATTTCGCGCATCCAGCACATACCTAAGTATCTATTTTCGGCTTATTCGTGGAAACCTTCCTTGAATCGATAATTATATGTCTTTAAATATATTAAGTATTACTTGTAGTTAATTGTACATTTTTTTATGCCTTTCATAATATCTTATGCATTTAACTTATATTAGAGAAAAATACTTAAAATGTACTTGCGTCTTCAAACGAATTAATTAAAATTAAATTTCTTAAAATACTTTAACTAAATAATATTGTAAAGATATACCTTTTTTTAATACAAGTGTAAATTATATTTTAGTAATGCGAAAAGCTTTGAACATAAATTAAAACTATTCATTGTCAGTTAATTTTTCTATTTCAATTAACACAGTTACTAAAGTAATTACAATCTTAAAGTTATGTCAAAACGAAATCCCAAATTGATGATGAAAATCTTTTAGAACTACTTTATTTAAAATGTGAAAATATTACATAAAGATTGTTTTTCTTTAGGAATATAAAAACCTTAAACTACGTCATTATTTTTAATTTTTAATTTAATTTTAATTTTGAAATTGTGACACATTTATTATTTTAATGAGAATTATTGTAATTTATTTAAGCAAAACAGGGCAACACCAAGTGTTCAGATATTTTTGCAGAGATTTTAACTGCCACCATAAATATAATTTAAATGGATAAAAATATAACCTGAATGGCATGAATTCCGAATAGGTTTCAATTATCGTTTGCATCATTAAAGTTATTCTGTGCTTTAAAATGTCATTGAAAAATTATACAATGAACTAACTTTTGCGTTTTACGAAGAAAAAAATACGAATGCGGTTAATAAAAAAATAAAGCGAGATAGTTTAATATTTCTACAAGTAAACTAGGTGAGATAATTGATAAAAAAAGAAAGAAAGAACGTAAAGGTTTTCATTTGATTGCGAGAAAGATCTATAATGAGTAACCAACAAAGATACATACACTTTTTATTATTTTTAAAATCTCATCTTACCTCACCCCTCAAAAAACTACTGCAAAACTTATAAAAATCTCTGTAAGTACTTTAAACAAAATTATAAATTATGATTTTTTTAAGCTTATCACTACAAAATTACAGAAAAATTACGCAAACAGTTTCTATACTGTTTGTACGACTATGTGCAAATTATCGAATGAAAATTATTTGGTAAGTTAAAAAGGGAAATATGTTAATATTTTTATAGTTACAACTGATGAGGCTTGGATATATTTATCTGATTATGAATTATTTATCTGATTGAAAATTTACTGTGGAGAAACAGAAAAAAAAATATGTTCAATGGAAAGGAAAAGAAAAGATATATTATTACTGTATCCTCTTATAAAATAAATGAAAATAAGGGAAAAATGTAAAAATTATCTCAGGTTAGTATTATCAATGTTTTAATGCCTATTCAAAAAAAAAAAAAAAAACCTTATGTCATTTTACCCGAACATTCCCCACTGCTGTAAGTTTCATGAGGTTCAGTCATATCTCTAAATCTATTGCTCTATATTTGGAAAAAAATAAAACCGGTATTGAAGCTATTACATTTAAATGCAACACACCAAAGTCCCACGACAGATGTCCTATAAATTATTGTGCATTTTATAAAAACAAGCTCTTTATAAGATGCCTCACAAGACTCTGAATGGACTCGGGAAGATTGTGGTGAAAAAGTGGATGCTTTTACCTATACTTTTTTTTAATTATGCATTTTTTATCTTGGAAATCAAGATATAGTATGATAGTTAAAAGAAAAATTATAATAAATAAAAAAAATAGTGTTCACATACCTTTGTAATCGATTTTGAAGAATTTAAAATTTTTGTTTTATATGTTCATTCTGATATCTCTTTTGTTTAACTATCATACTGTATCTTGATTTCCAAGGTGTAAAGAATATTCTTAAAATATTAAAGTTGATTTTGTTTTACTTCTCCACCATAATCTTTCTTCCCTTCAATGTCTTTTGATGTTGCTGATAGTTACGTCTATGATTTCTGTTTGATGCTTCTTGTAATAGTTATGCCTATGATGTCTATTTGATGCGGCGTTTCATATTTATGTCTACGATTTCTATTTGATGCAGTATATGTCTTTTGATGCTTCTTATGCTACTTATCTCTATGAGTTTATTTGATGCTTCTTATGATAGTTATGTCGATGATTTCTATTTGATGCTTCTTACGATAATTATGCATATGATGTCTATTTGAGGCTTCTTATGATAGTTATGTCGATGATTTCTATTTGATGTTCCTTATGATAGTTATGTCTCTGATGTTTATTTGATACTGTTTATATATTTTAATGGTGCTTATGATAAGTTTTTATAGTCCAAATACACAATAATCGATAGAGAGATATATAGGTACTTCAATTATCAACAAATAATTTCGCATATAATGAGCAATTTGTTATTATCATCGTATTTATTTTCTTTGTCAGATGTCACTATTCAAAAGATAAACATAATCGATGCATGATATGTTTTGCGCATAAAAATAATAAATGAATTTTTTTAGAAATACGGCATTGTTATAAGCAAATAACTTTAAAAATCTAGTTAATTATGTTTGTACGACAACAAAGAGCAAAAAATGCTAAAGTGCAGTTTTCCCATAACCCAAAATAAATCTCTGGCAGCAAAAGAATGTATTTAAAATTAGATTTTATATTCCTCGCCAATGCAGTTCGTACTAAATCAAATTTAAGAACAGAAACTAAAGATAGCGAGGAGAAAATTTCATAGATATTCCTAAGTGCCTGCGTCAAAGTGAATTTAAAAGCCAAGGATCCCTTACTTTAGCTATCGTTATACCATCCACTAATTCAATAAGCAAAGCTTTTAAGAGAAGATACTTTGGTGACAGTTTTGCTTAAAAAATTTTAAATCCGCTTTAAAAATAGGAATTATTATGTGTGACAAGTCGATTCCGGAAACTTTGAGACTGTAAATTTCAAATTTTCTTATTTGTTATTCATCGCGAACGGCAATTCATTGTAGAACGCACGAGGCATTTGTTAAGGCACGATTATATGTCATTAGCCCTGGAGATTTAAAAACTATGTAAGCATACTTCTTGCAGAGTCAGTGAGTCTGCAGTGATTTTTTTTCGAAAAAAGGTATCATTCTGGAATTGAAGGTTATGCAATGGATTATAATTAAAGGTGAAATTCTTTCATTCTTGTTGACTCTATTTCACCTGAAAACAAGTGATGTAATAAAGGAAGGAACATTCGCTCTGGGGAATTTATAAAAGTAGTCTTAAGTACTGTACAGAAGGCTTTTATGAAATCAAATGATTTTGTTCTAGATGTAATGTAATAATATATCTAGATGTAATGTAATTTATCTGTAGAAATAAAAATACTTTGCAGAAATAAAATATCTACAATTGAATTTATAAAATATTGAGCATTGAGATTTCATGAGTTTGTCAGAATACATTCATTTAATATTTTTTGAATCTAATTACATCTACTTGAAAGCATTGAAATAATCTCTTTTTACCTAAATATAGCCAAATATTGTTTATCTAAATAAAATTTCTTTCAAAATATTAACTACTTTCAAGATATTTACATTGACATTTTAACATAAAAAAGTAAATCTTTTTTTCATTGTTCTTATATTTCTAGAAAAACATTTATGTACATCAATATTATTTAGTACTTTCGGCAGAATTTTAGTCTTATATTTTATGTAATTATTCTTAATATTAAATCATTTTTATAGCTTTATAAACCTTTCAGTCACCACACCTGAAAGCAAACTATTAGCGGATTTACTCCTGATTCCTCCTGCATGTTAGCTTCGCACGTTGCTATTGACATAGATACTATTATATATATGTATATATATGTATATATATATATATACACTGAAGTGACAAAAGTCGTGGGATACCTCTTAATATCGTGTCGGCCCTCCTTCCGCCCGGCGAAGTGCAGCAACTCGACGTGGCATGGACTCAACAAATCGTTGGAAGTCTTCTGCAGGAATATTGAGCCATGCTGTCTCGATAGACGTCCATAATTCTGAAAGCGTTGATGGTGCAGGATTTTGGACACAAACAGACCTCTCGATGATGTCCCATAAATGCTCGATGGGATTCATGTCGGGCGATCTAGGTGGCCAGATCATTCGTTGGAATTGTCCAGAATGTTATTCAAATCAATCGCGAACAGTTGTGGCCCGGTGACATGGCGCATTGTCCTCCATAAAAAACCCATCGTTGTTTGGGTACATGAAGTCCATGAATGGCTGCAAGTGATCTCCAAGTAGCTGAACATAAGCATTTCCAGTCAATATTCGGTCCAGTCGCACCAGAGGACCAAGCCCATGCCATGAAAAAACAGCCCACACCATTACGGAGTCACCACCAGCTTGAACAGTGCCTTGCTGACAGTTTGGGTCCATGGCTTCGTAGGGTCTGCGCCACACTCGAACCCTACCATCAGCTCTTACCAACTGAAATCGTGACTCATCGGACCAGGCCACGGTTTTCCATTCATCTGGGAACAACCGATATGCTCACGTGCCCACGAGAATCGCTGCAAGCGATGTCGTTCTGTCAGTAAAGGCACTCGAGTCGGTCTTCTGCTGGAATAGTCCAAAAAAGCCAAATTTCTCCGCACAGTTCTAACAGACAAGTCCCTTGTACGTCCCACATTGATTTCTGCGGTTATTTGACGCAGTGTTGCTTGTCTGTTAGAATTTACGACTCTTTGCAGACGTCGCCGGTCTCGGTCGTTAAGTGCAGGCGGTCGACCACTGCGCTGTCCATGGTGGGATGTTATGCCTGAAATTTCATACTCTCGGCACGCTCTTGACACAGTGGATCTGGGAATGTTGAATTCCTAACGATTTCGAAATGGCATGACCCATGCGTCTAGCTCCAACTAACATTCCGCGTTCAAAGTCTGTTAATTCCCGTCGTGCGGTCATCATCACGTCAAAACCTCTTCACATGAATAACTTGAACAGAAATGAAAGCTCTGCGAAAGCACTGCGCACTTATACCTGTTCTACACAATGCTACTGCCATCTGAAAATTTGCATATTGCTATCACATGAGTTTTGTCACTTCAGTGTATATACTGCTACCCTACTATGCTAAGCAATGAATCAGCTTATAATATAATAGCTTATAACGTGAGTTATATCTAAGTTAATACCTAACACTATGTAACTATTCTTAATATTAAATTATTTTTATAGCTTTACAAACCTTTCAGTCACCACACCTGAAAGCAAACTATTAGCGGATTTACTCCTGATTCCTCCTGCATGTTAGCTTCGCACGTTGCTATTGACATAGATACTATTATATATATGTATATATATGTATATATATATATATACTGCTACCCTACTATGCTAAGCAATGAATCAGCTTATAATATAATAGCTTATAACGTGAGTTATATCTAAGTTAATACCTAACACTATGTAACTATTCTTAATATTAAATTATTTTTATAGCTTTACAAACCTTTTCAGTCACCACACCTGAAAAGCAAACTATTGGCGGATTTACTCCTGATTCCTCCTGCATGTTAGCTTCGCACGTTGCTATTGACATATATACTATTATATATATGTATATATATGTATATATATATATATATACTGCTACCCTACTATGCTAAGCAATGAATCAGCTTATAATATAATAGCTTATAACGTGAGTTATATCTAAGTTAATACCTAACACTATGTAACTATTCTTAATATTAAATTATTTTTATAGCTTTACAAACCTTTCAGTCACCACACCTGAAAGGAAAACTATTAACGGATTTACTCCTGATTCCTCCTGCATGTTAGCTTCGCACGTTGCTATTGACATAGATACTATTATATATATGTATATATATATGTATATATATATATATATACTGCTACCCTACTATGCTAAGCAATGAATCAGCTTATAATATAATAGCTTATAACGTGAGTTATATCTAAGTTAATACCTAACACTATGTAACTATTCTTAATATTAAATTATTTTTATAGCTTTTACAAACCTTTTCAGTCACCACACCTGAAAAAGCAAACTATTAGGGATTTACTCCTGATTCCTCCTGCATGTTATCTTAGCACGTTGCTATTGACATAGATACTATTATATATATGTATATATATGTATATATATATATATATACTGCTACCCTATGCTAAGCAATGAATCAGCTTATAATATAATAGCTTATAACGTGAGTTATATCTAAGTTAATACCTAACACTATGTAACTATTCTTAATATTAAATTATTTTTATAGCTTTACAAACCTTTCAGTCACCACACCTGAAAGCAAACTATTAGCGGATTTACTCCTGATTCCTCCTGCATGTTAGCTTCGCACGTTGCTATTGACATAGATACTATTATATATATGTATATATATGTATATATATATATATATACTGTTACCCTACTATGCTAAGCAATGAATCAGCTTATAATATAATAGCTTATAACGTGAGTTATATCTAAGTTAATACCTAACACTATGTAACTATTCTTAATATTAAATTATTTTTATAGCTTTACAAACCTTTCAGTCACCACACCTGAAAGCAAACTATTAGCGGATTTACTCCTGATTCCTCCTGCATGTTAGCTTCGCACGTTGCTATTGACATAGATACTATTATATATGTATATATATGTATATATATATATATATATACTGCTACCCTACTATGCTAAGCAATGAATCAGCTTATAATATAATATAATAATGTGAGTTATATCTAAGTTAATACACTATGTAATTATTCTTAATATTAATTCATTTTTATAGCTTTATAAACCTTTCAGTCACTACACCTGAAAGCAAACTGTTAGCGGATTTTCTCCTGATTCCGGATTTACTCCTGA
Source organism: Caerostris darwini (assembly GCA_021605075.1). NCBI lineage: Eukaryota > Metazoa > Arthropoda > Arachnida > Araneae > Araneidae > Caerostris > Caerostris darwini. The sequence goes on along the minus strand of BPLQ01003673.1, from coordinate 21,179 downwards.
TAAATTCTTCATATTATAATATGAGGAATTTATTCTAGTAAAATAATCTAAACAATTTAGATTTGTGTAGTTTGTTATGAAAAAGAGCAATAAACCACAATATTAATCTTGTGATCTAATATCGTTCCAATATTCGTCTTCTGATGTACAAATTGTACTACATTTAAAATCTCTTAACTCTGCTTGCGGGATAAAGCAACTCTTAACTATTTAATCATTTCAACATCTCACCTCATTCCGAAATCATGCTTTTAACAGGATTACCCGACGTTTAATTTTAAAGTCCAATAAATTTGATGGCGGGTTATTTCACCTAAAAATACCAGAATGTCTCCTTAATTGACTTCTGCTCCGAATCTAAATTGTCCTTTCGCACGTAAACAGACCAAATTGCACGAGGGCAATCATTCTTCGTTGGAGCAGGAATCCGCGATCACATTTTCCAAATCCGACGGCCTACTGAGCCACAGTTCACCCTCGGCCACTCGGATTAAAAGGGGGGAATAGAAAGTTATGAAATTCTGGATTCAACATAGTTTGTGGGCACAATATTCTCCTCCATTTTGTGTGCGAAATAATGTTCACAACAGCTGTAGATTTACATCATTTACCCTGCCTGGTGAAGTTTTAAATATCTTATTAAGAGTTAGTTAAAATGATTTCAAGGTTTGTACATAATTAAAAGGAATTATAAGTGAGAATGTAATCATTATAAACCGTTTTACAGAAACTGTGACTAAAATGCATTATTTTATCGTGGTAAAAAAGAGAGATTTTGGAAGTAACTGCCAGGCATTTTTTGTGTCGTATGGGAGAAAACCCGGAAAATAACATAATTTACCCTGAAATTCGATGCGAGACCCTTCATACACATTGTCTCAATCTCCAACTAGTCTTTTTGCTTCTGAAGCGGCCTGATAAGCAGTTGTCGAGTGGTCTCACCTTTGGTACCACGTGCTTCAAGTTCGAATCCATGACATGGAGCCAAGCGTATCTCAAACACTAATCAATATTCTGACGTCAAATTTCACACATATGTCAAGGAAGTGCCAAAAACCAAAACACTTAAAAAAAAAAATTCTAATTGCCCGCGAAATTTGAATTAAAAATTTGTTTTAATTTTTTGGACACAGTAGTATACAATTGAGTGAAGACGATTGGCCTCTAACGGTACAATAATGAGCATCCTATAGAGCATTCTATGATTGAATATGCCCAATATGTTTACAGATACTACACAGTTTTCGACAGCCATCTTTGAAACATCGAACAATAATTTTACTAAAATATTTTTATCTATTGTTACTTCTTTATGCTTTTACTAAATTCTTTTTTTATTAGATGCCCTGCCTCTCACAGATATGCACGAGGCTACTTCTACCTCCCTTGACAGCTACTTTTTTATTTATCAATCAGTGTTCTAATTCAACAAATTATAAATGTATACACTTTTACATTTTAAACATAATTCTTAGTACAGGTTAAATACTTTGATGTTACAAATGGTAAGTTTTATCAATAAAAAAAATCATCAAACAGTTTTTTAATACTGATCCCGATAAATACAGACTAATATATTTTGATGCCTACCAGATGGCAGCATGCTTAATGTGGAACACTTGGAGACACTCTGTCGCCATAACTCCGGGAATCGGGAAAACAAACCGTCTCTTCCAATTCGATTCAATAGTAATTCATTTCGACGCACAGATGATAACACAGGAAAAGAGGAGAAATAAAAAGGAGAAAATAAATAAATAAATAAGTAAATGAAAAGCGGGGAATCGGATTTTCTCCAACTTGGAAGGAGCCTGCCTGCTGTTGTGGTCGAAGTCGTGTCTTGTAAAATTCCAAAAACGTCATCTCGATTTTCCCACCCACTGAAGAGTAATTTATTCCGACGTGGATTGGATGTAAAAATTGATCCGGTGCCTCAGAACTCTCAGATCGAATTCTTACCCGAATTCTGGAGGCAGTGACTGGGTCAAAAGTTGCATCTCACAGGTGTTATGAGCAACGAGATGGAATGAATCGATTCTTTTGAGTACAAGGAGAAATTAAGTTTCGTCTTTTCCCAGAGAAAGAAAGAATCGGAAATGTGGGAGAAAAATAATTTCGGAATAATTTCTGTTTCGGATAAAGGAAAAAAAACGGTTATAAATTACGTATGAGTTTTTTTTATGTAAGTATAGGATTTTGAAGTACATTTGCAGTGAGTTATTTGACACTTTATAATTTTTGCAATTGGGATATATATATATATATAATCACTTGTAAAAAGTTTTCATGTTAGCAAGTAGCAACTAGGCTTGTTTGTTATTTCATTGCAGAAGTTTAATAAAAATGATTAAACACTTGATGGAATTTACATTTCTTTTGAATTTTATGAAGCACTAGCAGTTAAAAACCCGGCAACATACCCAACATACATGTCCAAAAGTCAAACGTAATTGGTAATTATATGAATAATGATGGAATTATAAGTTGAAATGGAGGTAAATGTTATATATGAGTGTGAAATCATTATATAGGATAAAAATTAACAATGCAAAAGAACAATAAGGATAATTTTTATTATCAAAGAAAAAGTTTGAATGAAAATTTTTATGACAATAACTCTTCTTATGCCCACTTAAAATATTTTTGGCAGTCATAGGTCCCATATCAAAGATATGGAGATGTGTGCAGCTCTCCAACGCGACACCTTCCCACATTTGACAGAAAATGATGTCTTTTCATGATTTTTCAGGGTGAAAAGAAGTTACACGTTGTCTCCATTTCGTAATTCAACGAGTGTCAATATTAAATCTAAAGTGGGATTTACAGTTGAATGTAAATAGCTATTCGCCTAGCATATAAACTAACGTGTTTGAGACTACTGTATACAGCTTATCATACATTAGTGTTTCGTCATTTGTCATTTGTCATCTCCTACCTAGTTCCTCATACTCCTGTGTGCGATTATGAGTGTTAAACTGAGTTCTGTGGCACAACTGTCCCTTTGACTTCATATAGTTATTGCCAGATATCGATCTTCGCAAACGGTTATGAATCTTGGTCAACTTGGTTCTGATTATCGGCTAATTCTTTCTCGCACTTGACATATGACACAGTCCTGAAGTCGTACACTGAGGCATATTCAGAATTGGAGATAACTCGGTTTGTGATTATCAGGATTCCAGTATTACAACGATTCTTCCTTTTGCAAATATGTCCAGTTCCCATTTTATTGTGCTATAATTCGTCTTAACAACGTCCCTTCACATATAAATTGCTCGAAACCTGTTTTAAATGGATATGTGCCTCTGAAGACATTTTCTTCATATTCTAACATGCGCATGACGACGTCGCTTGAAATGATTTGCATAACAGCAATGTTTCCATTTCAACAAATGATTCTTCACAAGTGATTTTGATCTCTTTTACTAATATTTACTCAGAATTTTCTCAGTTTATGAATTATGCTTAACTTTCGAACACAAGTGCAAAATAAAGCATGTTTGTTTGGGTAAATTTCATTAGTAAATAACATCGATAAAAAGAGAAAATTATCATTTGCAAATTGTAATGATATAATTTTTCTGAATAACTATTTATAAATAAAAGGAGTTAAAGTAAAGTATAAATAATGCACAATAAAGTATTCTAAACAAAACAAAAATATGCTAAAAATAAACATTACATTTAAAAATAAACATTTACTATTTTATCTTAAAAAAAATCTCAATAAAAAGATCTACAGAAGAAGCGATCGCGATACCAGATGGTGTCAGGCACAAAATAAAAGCTTTTGCTAATCTAAAAAAATCAATAATCTTCGAAATTTTCAACTACACATCAGATAAAAATTAATTCAGTGAAAAAAATCAGATGTTGTAAAATCTCTTGATGAAATAAGCAAATCTGAATAGAAAAAGTGTATTATTAGCATATATCATATGGTCATATTAAAATTTCCACTACATCGGTTCATTTGTAGATTATTCTATGTCTTGAAATTTGGTAGGGGTATCGATATAAACTTGTGAGGAAGCACTCCACGAAACAAATAGTTCTCAAAATGAAACTGTGGTGCTATGGAATGCTGAAAGTCTTGTGATGAATATGCCACTGAATTCCGGTGGCGAAACTAAATTAAAACATTGTATAGTAGACATTTTCCAGTTTATGTTGAAAGCGTCTACTGTTCCATTGAATGAGGAATAGTATTTTATGCCATTGTTGCTAGGATATATATTATATACTGTTAGAACTGGTAACTGTATTATGAGTTGTTGGCATTAGGAATTACCTTCCATACACTTGATGCTTGAAATTGCATAACGTGTTGTTGGTACTAGGAATTGCATTTTATGCTGTGGGTACTTGGTTTTACATTCTATACTATTGGTGCTAGGAGTTACGTTCTTTGCAGGAATTTCATTCTGAACCTTGGTGATATCTGAAGTTTGTTTACTTAGATGTTCTTTTACTTAGGTGTTCCTATTTTAGATACTTTAAAAGACAATTAAACATAGAATGCGCTGAACGTTCCTACGAAAACATTATGCTGGGTTATAAGGAATTATTTGCACACAATTCAATTTCTGGATCATAAGAAAAATTAGTACAAAGAACATGAACATTGAAGTCCTCAAATAAAATAATAATAATGGTTCAATTCTGTTTCACTTTTGCAACTTTTTAATTTATACATTATAAATCTAAGCATTACAAAGCGACGTAATTTAATACATCAGGGACTTTTATAATTATTTCCAACTTGCCATCCCTCTTTTGTTTTGTCTCTACCAAATTCCATTCTGGTTAAATTATTCTAACTTTTGTAAAGAGTTCTAAATGACTCTAATATGAATTTAGTTATAACTAACCCCTATGTTAAACATTTATTACTATTTAAAATAAAATTAAAATAATTATTTAAAATACCTAAAGAAAATAAATGTGCTTTTTTGTATTTCTTTTATTTATAGTAATAGTTAGTTTCTTATACGACCTTAAAGATCTAGTCTCCTTTAATTGAATATACTCTAAATAAGATTTAATAAAGTTATATTTCACGAATATAATTTTCCAGAAAGGGCCGTTTTCTCAACGAAATTAAGTAAATATCTACGGTGTTTTATTTCTTCATTTCCAAGCAGCAGAATTGAAACAGGTTTATTAACCAGGCAAACCTTTTTCCAAACCATTTCCTTTTTATCGGGGACATCAGTTTTGACCACTCGAGCAGATCTTGAACTGGACAAAATTTCTAATCCGACTAAAGCGCCAGAATAAAATCTGAGTTAAAACGAAAGGGGGGGGGGAAAGGAAGATGGAAGAAAATAAATAAAGAGCAAAGAGCCAAGATCTTATAGGGCGAAACAAAAGGAAACGAAAAAAAAAATAGAAAAAAACCGCGGAATTTCAAAGCAAGGCAAACAAATCTATCACATCCATAAAAGTTTCAGCTCGAAATAAAAGGGACGTTGTGAAATAAGAAAAAAAAGAGGAACTCTTGTCTTTCAATTCCGAAAAAGACTTCTGGAGAAATAAAAGAAGTCTCTAAGAAGGAGACATCCTGTACATCACCACTGCCAATCAGTGTAATCGCATTTAAATTAAGAGACGTCCGTTTAGGGAGGAGGGCAGCTGAATCTGCATTTGAAATAAGGCTTGAGTAGAACAGTCGTGCAACTTTCCTTGCCAACTAGAATTTAGTTAATTAAACAACAAATTAGTGTTTTAGTCCTCTACAAATTTCAATGCCGTTCAAAATGTACGTCGAATGAACAATTTATTAGACACATTCACATTTGTTTAATATGAAGACACCACAAATTCTCTCTTAGGTTATCGGAAGACAATGTTAAATAAAAAAAAACATACACTCAAATATGTTTTTTATGTAATGTATAGAAACATTACGAAATATGATTCCTTAAAAACCAGTTTGAATGCAATTTTTTTTATTATGCTTTATTAATATTTTATTTTTTAGATGGGAAAATTTCCTTCATAAAAATGTTACAAAAAATTGCACAAATTGGGCAAAAAAGAGGACCGCACAAAATGAAGATTGAATGTAATTTAAAAAATAAATTCCCAGTTTTTCTGAAAAATGCTACTTGTTGCTGACATTTCTATTGTAAAAATAATAATAATAACAACAACTCGGATTTTGGGATTTTTTTTTGAATAAGATAATAAAAAACGTGCCTACAATTTTGAGTATATATTTAGGAATTATTATTACTCCTTATTATTAGTGACTCCTTTGGGCTTGTCTTGCAGAGAAAAGTTCTTTGAAGGAAGGTTTTATATTAGAAATAGACACTCTGCGTTATTTTTATATACTTAGCTGAAATACATAGTTTGACTTCAAAGCTGCTACTGAAGAAAAAGCAGAGGTAAGAGTATATGAGTTGCACCCGGTTTTCAATACAGAAAACTCATCATTTACGACTTCCTAAAATTCAAAGAGAGATTTATTCCTGAAATGTCGTTTGATCTCGTCACTTACCATAAAGTCTATGAATCTTTCTTCCTCGCCAACAAGAGACCTTCGAAAGTATTTTGAAATAGAAGAGCAGACATTCCAGAATGTTCGGGACAGTACAGAGTATCATGTTTGCTGTACGTAAGACAGAGGGCAGTAGAGAGGCACCGATCTGTATTTGTCAAATTTACTAAACGGTGTTGCCAAATATCAATAAATTTTCTTGGTAATTTCTAAGATTTTTAGCTTGGTAATTTATAAGATTTCTAAGATGTAACTTTAGCTTAAAATAGATTATTACAAAATACATTGTTATTGTATGAAAGGAGAGGGGACAGTGAAAATTATGATTGGATAGCACATACTAAACGATTGAGAAACGTTAATGTAATTACTTATTTCAAATTATAATTTTGCAATTTCATTTTTTACAATGCATTCTAAATACTATTTATCCTTCTTATTATATCTATAAGGAAATTATTAATTTGGTTGGTCGCTTTGCGGTTATTTTTTTGCACACTTTAGGCTAATCAGAGCGGGACAGTTTAACGTGGATTCCGAACCCTAGTAAATATCCATGTCATTGCCAGAATTCAAACTTTAAGCATCAATGGCCAGAGCGCTAGCGAAATGCCCATCACACAGCAGTCTAATATGGTAAAAAATATTTCACTTAGTCATTTCATGATGAAAACATATAATCAATAAGAAATCAATTTGATTTGACTCAGAAAAATAAAGATGGCAATCAACTAGAAAATGACAAAATTTTAAATTTTAAATTTGGTATGCTTACAAAAAAAAGCATCATAGGAAATTTCATTAAAGAAAACTACGAGCCAAAATTGAAATAAATTTCATAATAAGTGATTAGAATAAATATTAACTCATTCTATGATCCACTTTATATATGCCGTACGATCTTTTATTAAACTTATCAGCACCCTGTTTTAATTTAACTCAATCACTAATTAATTAACTCCTTTAAGATATCGAAATCAAGGTAAACATTTATACACCAAAGGTAATGTTTTTAACCTTTTTAGAACCATAAGCAGAATAATAATTATTTCGAATTACAAAGAACTGATGTATTTACACTAAGCAGTACCTAGTTGTTTTGTTCATCAACTAATTTATTCCAAAGTTCATATTACCAAAATGATTTTTTTCGACTTTATATTGAGAACTGAATGATAAACGTTTCTAGTGACTGAATACTAATAGAGACTTATAACAACCTCTCATTTAACCAAACAATGCAAAAGCTGCCAAAGGCAATTTATACCACCACCGTTCTTGGCAGTTATTTCCCCTTATTCAATTAAACAGCGCCTGTGTTACATGCTCGCAGCCATCAGTTAAATCCAACAAATCTCGACCTTTTACGCTGTGGCGGCCAAACACAAACGTTTTACAACTCCCGGCCTCTGATTTCGAGTCTCACTTTAATTTCTTGGATGAGCTGACTGCAATACTCCAGTTATTGCAATATTTACACTTGAACAGAAAGCTTGTGAGCATATTATGAATAGATGAGACGTCTGAACGACTGAGTAGATTCAGATTTCAAGCCCCGTTCGGTGTTTGCTGCGGGAAATATTGGGCGAGACCGGATTCAGAATCTATTAAATGGGTGCTGTTCGTCGATTCTGAGGTTGCAAGGAAGATGTTGTGAAAGGCACACTGACAAATCAAATCCAAACATTGGATTTGGATGTCTTGAAATTGTCTTGATTGTGAGATTTTAAGTTAAGTATTAATTGAAGGGTTTAAATCATAAGAATTTAAACAAGCTATTTCAACTGAAAAAAAATTAATTCAAAATAAAAGTAAGTTTTTGATTAATTTTTATTTGTAAATTTTTTGGGTAATTTTTTAGATGTAAATTTTAAATAATAATAAAATATAATTTTAATAAAATAATAATAAAAATATAATTTACATGTAAAATTGTAATTTTAAATGAGTTAATATCTTAATTTAAAAAAAAAAAAAATTCTCATGATAACAATTTTTTTATTCATTTAGTGAAAAAAATAATATAATAAACTCGTAATTTCAAAAAAAAAAAAAAAAATGCTTCTTTTCGAATAAATATAAATTTCAATTGCTTTTTTTTATTCCTATTTTATTTTCATACTTAAGAAGATTTAAATTTCAAAACAACAATTTGTCTTCCTTTTATAATTTAGGAATTTTAGCACAGAGCATTTAAAGGGCTTATATTATTTTGTCCCGATTAAAAAAGTATGTTTTTTAATTTCATTTACTTTACGTATAATTTTCCCGGCATTAATTATATTATTTGCATTGAATTGGATTAAAATAAAAACAATTGTTTTATTTTACACGAATAATAAAACTAATTTAGAATTATTTAAAACTTTAAATGTAATCATAATTTTTTTAAATATTATTATTTTAAAATATAAAGAGTAATTAACAAAAAAAATATGGATTTAAATAAAAAACGCATGGATTTAAGTTTTTTTAAATTTCATGCTTTATTGTTAAGTTTTATGGAAAATTTTAAAGTAGATTTTTTTTTTTAAATTAGAGATTTATATTAACTAAAAAAATAATAAAATTTAAAACACAATTTATTTGTTTGATAAAAAGTATTTTATGCTACAACCGTGCTCCCTTCCACGCACTATATGACTGCCCCCTGTGGCGTTCAGGAGAAATGGTCAGTTGGTCTTGAAACTTTCACCTGAGAGGAAGTACAGCGTAACCGGCGCTCCCGCTGAGAAACGTACAGTTTACAGTCTCTCACCTCGAGAGAAAATATATTTAGCACAACCCTGTGTATAATTTGGCCTGCCAATTCTCACCCGCAGAGGAAATATATTTCGCGCATCCAGCACGTACCTGAGTATCTTTATTTTCGGCCTATTCATGGAATTTCTCAGAATGTCTAATTATATGTCCTTAAATGAATTAAATATTGCTTGTAGTTAATTAAACGTGTGTGCTGTTTGTGTAAATAATGCTGTAAATTCTCAAACCTGTGTCTCAAGTCTCACCCAACCAAATCCATTTACAATCCGGCTGCACAACCCACAACACTAGAATGCTCATTAAAATATTTTATATAATAGAAATATATTACTTTAAGATAGTAAGCAAAATGTATATAATTAGGCTCTTCAACATTACTCAATTAATAGACAAATTTATTTTGTACAGGAAAAAAAAAACTGTTCTTAAAATCTTCATTTATATTATTTAAATTCTTACCATCTTTTTCGTATCATTCATAATATTTTATGCATTCACCTTATATTAGAGATAAATATCTGAAATGCTCTTGAGTTTATAAAAGAATTACTTACAGTTAAATTTCATTCAAAATACTTTAACTAAATAATATTGCAAACGTATAGCTTTGTTTAATACAAGTGTTAATGATATTTAAGTAATACGGAAAGCTTTGAATATAAATTTAAACTATTCATAAATATTTTATTCGTTTACTATAACTACTACAGTACAACTACTACAAATAATAATGTCAAAATGAAAACACAAATTGTTGACGATAATCTTTTATTACTACTTTATTTACAAAAAATTTGAAGTAATACTTAAATAAATAAGAGATGAAAAGAATTTTTTCATTAGAAATATAAAAATCTTAAATTTCATGCTTTTTTTTTTTTTTTTTTTTTTGAAATTCTAAATTAATTTTAATTTAAAAATTGCAATACATATATTATTTCATCCAGAATTATTGAAATTTATCTAAACAAATAGGGTAGTGCTGTCCATGTGTTCAGTTATTTTTTCAACGATTTTAACTGTCTCCATAAATAAAATTTAAATGGATAAAAAAAAAACTGAGTGGCATCAATTCCAAATAGGGTTTAATTATCGTCTCCATCTTTAAAACTATTCATAGCTTTAAAATATCGCTGAACAATTATACAATGAATTGAGGACTATAATTTTGCGTTTTACGAAGAGAAAGATTACTAAATCGATTACTAAAAAATAATGTGAGATAGTTTAATATTTCTACACGAAAAATATGTGAGTTAATTAATAATTAGAAAAAAACGTAAAAGTTTACATTTGATTGCGAAAAAGATCAATAAAGAACACCAAATAAAGGTACATACACCGCTTAGTATATCTAAAATCTCATCTCATATCACCCCCAAAGTACTAATGCAAAAATATAAAATTTAATTTTAAGCTAATCAAAACAAATATTACAGAAATATTCCAAAAAACAGTTTTTAAACTTAAACTATGCTCTAATTGTTGAATGAAAATTATTTTATAAGTAAAAAACTGGAAATATATGGATATTTTTATTGATGAGGCTTGTATATATTTTTATCTGAATGCAACAGAAAATATCCGATTGGGAATAGCTATATTTATCTGATTGCAATTTACTACTGAAAAAAAGGAGGTTTGTTTTGGTGTGTCGCTCTACTCTCAGTTTTTGCACACTTTAGGCTAATTAGACCATGACCGACTGTTTAATGTGTATTGGTAACCACTAACAAACATCCATGCCTCTTCCATTCCTCCTCATATTCTAGAATTCGAACCTGACGACTGTCGTATCAAAGGAAAAAAACTGAGGAGAAAAAGTAATGGAATTTTAGTTCAAAGAAAACAAGGAAATTTTGATAAAGGTTTTGCTATTCTTACTGCATTTTCTTTAAAAACTTAAAATAAGGAAAAATGTAAAAATTAACTCAGGTTATAATTCAAAATATGTTACACAACTATTTCAAGAAAAAACATCATTTTAGCCAATCATTGTCCACGATATCAGAATCAGTCATACCTCTAAATGTATTACTCTATATTTGGAAAAAATTAAAAAATGATACCGGAATGGAGGCTGTTGCATTTAAATGCATCACACCAAAGTCCCACGACGGGTGTCCTATGGATTATGGTGCACTTTATAAAAAAACAAGATCTTTACATCACAAGATTTTGAATAGACTCTGAAGATTGTGGTGAAAAAGTGGATACTTTCATCTATACTTTTGTTACGTACACTTTATTTATCTTTAAAATCAAGATGTAGTATGATAGCTAAACAAAAGAATGAACTTATCAGAATATAAAATTCTTATATATATAGATATATATACAGGGGATCATATCTTTGGAACGATTTGAAGAATATAATTCATTCTGATAGCTCTTTTGTATAACTATCATATTACATCTGGATTTCCAAGATAAACGAAGTATCCTTAAAATATCAACATTGATTTTGTTCTATTCCTCCACCATAAGCTTCTTTTCAATGTCTTTTGATGCTACTTATAATAGTTATGTCTATGATGTCTATTTGACGCTGCTTAGGTCTTCTGGTGCTACTTATGATGGTTATATCTATGATTTGTATTTCATGATATTTATGTCTTTTCATGGCACTTCTGATAGTTATGTCTAAGATTTCTATTTGATGTTGTTTATGTTTTTTTAGGTTTCTTATAATAGTCATGTCTATGTAAATTTGTTGCTGCTTATGTCTTTTGATGCCTGCTTATGTCTTTTGATGCTAGTTATGATATGTGTCTACTACGTCTATTCGATGCCGCTTATGTATTTTTATGGTTCTTATGATAAATTTTTCAAATGCACAATAATCTTTAGATATATATATATATATAAGTACTTCTGTTATCACCAAATAACTTCGCGCATAACTTTCAATTAATGAGCAATTAGTTATTAGCATCGTATTTATTTTCATTGTTAGATGTCACTATTCAAAAGATAAACATAAAACATAATCGATATATGGTATGTTTTACGCATAAAAATTATAAATGCATTTTTTTAGAAATACGGCATTGTTATAAGTAAATAATTTTAAAAATCTAGTTAATTATGCTTGTAAGACAAAAAAAGTGCTGAAATGTAGTCTTCACATAACCCAAAATAAATCTTTGCCAGCAAAAGGAGATATTTAAAATTAGATTTTATATTCCTGGCTGATGCAGTTTCTTACTAAATCAAATTTAAGAACGGAAACTAAAGATAGCGAGGAGAAAATTTCATAGATATTCCTAAGTGCCTGCGTCAAAGCGAATTTCAAAGCCAAGAATCCCTTACTTAAGCTATCGTTATACCATCCACTAATTCAATAAGCAAAGCTTTTAAGAGAGATACTTTGGTGACACTTTGCTTAAAAAATTTAAAATACGCTTTAAAAATAGGAATTATTATGTGTGACAAGTCGATTCGGGAAACTTTGAGACTGTAAATTTCAAATTTTCTTATTTGCTATTCATCGCGAACGGCAATTCATTGTAGAACATACGAGGCATTTGTTAAGGCACGATTATATGTCATTAGCCCTGGAGATTTAAAAACTATGTAAGCATACTTCTTGCAGAGTCAGTGAGTCTGCAGTGATTTTTTTTGAAAAAAGGTATCATTCTGGAATTGAAGGTTATGCAATGGATTATAATTAAAGGTGAAATTCTTTCATTCTTGTTGACTCTATTTCACCTGAAAAGAAGTGATGTAATAAAAGAAGGAACATTCGCTCTAGGGAATTTTTAAAAGTATTCTTAAGTACTGTATAGAAGACTTTTATAAAATCAGATGATTTTATCCTAGATGTAATGTAATAATAGCTAAATATATTTATCTGTAGAAATAAAAGGCTTTTACAGAAATAAAATATTTACAATTGAATTTATGAAATTTTGAGTACTGAGATATAATAAGTTTATAAGATGTAATAAGTTTATGTTTATAAGATTTTCAGAATATATTCATTTTATATTTTCTGATTTTAATTACATATTACTCGAAAGCATTGAAATAATCTCCTTTTATCTAAATATAGGCAAATATATATTATCTAAATAAAATTTCTTTCAAAATAATTGTTCCTTACAAGAAATTGACATTGAAATTTTAACGTAAAAGAGTAATTCTTATTTTCATTGTTCTTAGATTTCTAGATAAACATTTATGTATATCAATATTATTAAGCACTTTTAGCGGAATTTTTGTTTTATATTTAATGTAATTATTCTTAATATTAAATCATTTTTATAAGTTTTTAACCGTCTCAGTCGCCAGACCTGAAAGCAAACGATTAGTTGATTTACTCCTGATTCCTCCTGCATTCTAACTGCGCACATTGCTACTGATATATATACTATTATATATATATATATATATTGCCCAGCGTAGTAGGGTAGTAGTATATATATATATATATATATATATATATATATATATATATATATATATATATATATATATATACTGCCTAACTACACTGGGTAATGATCAAGCTAATAATGTAATATCTTATAAAAGTGAATTATATCTAAGTTTCTAATATCTTACACTATAATATGAAGAATTTATTCTAGAAGTAATCGAAACAATTTAGATTTGAGTTGTTTGTTCTGAATAAGAGCAATAAACTACAATATTAATCTTGTGTTTTATTATCGTTCAAATATCCGTCTTCTGATGAAACACGCAAATTGGACAACATTTAAAATCTCTTAACTCTCCTTGCAGGAATCCAACTCTTAGCCACTTAATCATTTCAGCATCTCACCTCATTCCGAAATCATGCCTTTAACAGGATTACCAGACGCTTAATTTTAAAGGCCAATAAATTTGATTGCAGGTTATTTACCCTAAAAATACCGGAATGTCTCCTTAATTGACTTCTGCCCCGAATCTAAATTGTCCTTTCGCACGCCAACAGACCAAATTGCCAGAGAGCAATAATTCTTCGTTGGAACAGGAATCCGTGGCCACAATTTCGAAATCCGACGGCCTACTGAGCCACAGTTCACCCTCGCACACTCTGATTAAAAGGGGTGGAATGGAAAGTTATGAAATTCTGGATTCAACATAGTTTATGGAGACAATGTACTCTTCCATTTTCTGTGCGAAATAATGTTCACAACAGCTGTAGATTTACATCATTTCCCTTGTCTGGTGAAGTTTTAAATATCTTATTAAGGGGTAGTTAAAATAAGTTGAGGGTCTGTAAATAATTGAAAGGAATTAATATTGAGAATATAATCATGTAAATTCAAAACTGTTTTACCTAAGGTTGAATACGCATTATTTTATCACGGCCTCTTTTCAAAATTACGATGTTATGCAGAAATTTTTTTTTTTAATATTTATAAAAGTAGGACTTTTGCTTTATACAGACAAAAAATATAATAATTTATTATAAAATGTTTAAAATAATGTCGATATTGTATGGTAATTTCATCATAAAAGATGAATTTTAATTTATTTTTTCTTGGATATTCTGTTTCAATAATATGTGATTGACCTGTTTTAATCCTATATAGCCCAATATTACATACGTTTTTATATTTAATGTTAAAGAAATTCTTCAACTTCCTTATTTATTTGTTCATTTCATGTAAGTGTAAATCGAGAGACCCTGATAGATATAACAATGGATTGCAGTGAAAAAGGTAATTGGTTCAAAGCTTGATAAGCAAAATGCTTTTGCATCAATGCCGAAGGTGGGGTCGATAATTCTATAGGCCAGAATGTCCTTTAAATGAGGACAAGGATTGAAAAGTGATAATATACAAAGTGATATATTTAAGCATGTCTGTTCCAAATTCAAATATCTCTTTGTGGGTGCAATGTAGTACACCCAATGTTATACTGCTTAGCTAATGATGAATCTGTTACATATCTACTGACTCAGTGGTGATCAGTGAAACTTCAGTCATATTAGTGAACGGGTAATAAGGTATAGCATTAATAGTTCACCAACGGGTAAAGAAAGGATAATTTTTAGAGGTAACTTTCAGGTATTTATGTGTCGTACGAGAGAAAAACCTGGAAACTTCCCTCAGACAGCCTGACAATTGATGCAAGAATCTTTATATACCCTGTCTTAATCTCCAACTAGTCTCCTCGTTACTGAAAGCAAACTATCAGTGGATTAACTCTTGATCTTTTCTGTATACTAACTGGTCAAGTTACTACTGGGCAACTATTCAGCCTATCATGTGAGTTTTATCAAAGTTTCAAAATAATATCTAATACTCTAATATGAAGAATTTACTCTAGTAAAATAAATAAACAACTTAGATTTGTGTTATTTCTTTGTTATTTATATAAACAATAAAGCACAGTATTAATCCGGTTTTCTAATATTCGTCTTCTGACGAAACACGCAAATTGAACAACATTTAAAATCTCTCAAATTCCCCTTGCGGGAATCCAACTTTTAACCACTTAATCATTTCAACATCTCACCTTATTCCGAAATCATGCTTTTAACAGGATTACCAGACGCTTAATTTTAAAGTCCAATAAATTTGATTGCAAGTTATTTCGCCTAAAAATATCAGAATGTCTCCTTAATTCACTTCTGCCCCGGATCTAAATTGTCCTTTCGCACGTAAACAGACTAAATTGCCAGAGAGCAATCATTCTTCGTTGGAGCAGGAATCCGCGGCCACAATTTGGTAATCCGACGGCCTATTGAGCCACAGTTTACCCTCGGTCACTCTGATTAAAATGGGGGAATGGAAAGTTATGAAATTCTGGATTCAGCGTAGTTTGTGGAGACAATGTACTTTTCCATTTTGTGTGCGAAATAATGTTCACAACAGCTGTAGATTTACACCGTTTCCCTTGTCTGGTGAAGTTTTAAATATCTTAATAGGAGTTCGTTAAAATGAGCGGAGGGTCTGTAAATAATTAAAAGGAATTAATAGTGAGAATGTAATCATGTAGACAGTTTTACAGAACCTGTGACTAAAACGCATTATTTTATCATAGTAAAAGGAGAGATTTTAGGAGTAACTGCCAGGCATTTGTGTGTCATACGGGAGAAAATCTGGAAAATCTGGAAAATCCCATAATTTAACCTGAAAATCGATGCAAGACACCTAATACACATTGTTTCAATCTCCAACTAGTCTTCTCGCTTCTGAAGCCACCTGGTAACCAGTTGTCCAGTGCTCTCAGCTTTAGTACCACATGCTTCAAGTTCGAATCCATGCATGGAGCCAAGTGTAACTCAAACACTAATCAATATTTTGCCATCAAATTTCACACAGATATCAAGGACAGTGCCAAACACCTAAAAAACTAGAAGAAATTAAATTCCATATGCCTGGGAAATTTGAATTGAAAATTGGTTTTACTTTTTGGGCACAGTAGTATACAATTCTAGTTTTATATCTGTATTTAAAAACGATTGGCCTCTAACGTTACAATAAAGTGGTATACAGGTCAATATGCTTACAGATTCTCCACAGTTTTCGACAGCCATGTTTGAAACATCGACCAATAATTTTACTAAAATAATCTTATCTACTGTTACTTCTTTATGCTTTTACTACCTTCTTATTTTTATGAGATGTCATGCCTCTCCCAAATATACACGATTATAAAGAATAAACATTTATAAAGAATTCTTATTTAAAATAAAATGCTAATATATATTTGAAATACATAAGTAAAATTAGTGTGCTTTTTTCCCCTTTCTTTTATTTATAGTAACAAGATAGTTTCTTATACTACCTTAAAGATCTGTAATAAAGATTTAATAAAGTTATATGTCACGAATTAAATTTTCCGAAAGGGCCGTTTTCTGAACGAACTTGAGTAAAAATCTACGGTCTTTTATTTCTTCATTTTCCAAGCAGAATGAAACAGGTTCTTTAACCAGAGAAACATTTTCCAAACCATTTCCTTTTTATCAGGGACATCAGTTTTGACCACTGAGCAGATCTTGAACTGGACAAAATTTCTAATCCGACTAAAGCGTCAGAATAAAATCTGAGTTAAAAAGAAAGGGGGCTACCAAAAAAAAGGAGATAACAATAAATAAAGAGCAAAGAGCCCAAATCTTATAGGACGGCTCAAGAGGAAACGAAACAGAATTAAATAAAAAAATGTGGAATTTCAAAGCAAGGCAAACAAATCTATCGCATCCATAAAAGTTTCACGAAGCTCCAAATAAAAAGAGACGTTGTGAAGTAAGAAAAAAAAAAAGGAACTCTTGTTTTTCAATTCTGAAAAAGACATCTGGAGAAATAAAAGGAGTCACCAAGGAGGAGACATTCTGTACAACACCACTGACAATCAGTGTAATCGCATTTAAATTAAGAGACGTCCGTTTGGGGGTGGAGAGTGTCTGAATCTGCATTTGAAATATGGCGTGAGTCATATGACTTTCGTTGCTAACTAGAATTTAGTGAATTAAACAACAAATTAGTGTTTTATTCCTCGACAAGTCACGACGCCATTCAAAATGTACCATGAGTGAACAAGTTATTAGATACATTCACATTTAATTGATATGAAGACAACACACAATCTTGCATAAAAAATACATTAAAACCTTTTGCACGGTGTATAGGAACATCACAAAATATGATTGCTCAAAACAGGTTTGAATGCAATTAATTTTCATATTTTGCAATTTATTTTCATAAAATTTCTTTAAGTACTGCATAAAATGATACAAAAATTGCATAAATTTTCCAAAAAGAGGTCCACATAAAAAGTTAGAAGTTTGAAGGTAATTTTAAAAATAAATTCCTATTTTTTTTTCGAAAAGATGACATTGCTTCTGACATTTTCTGTATAAATAATAATAATAATTTCAAGTCTGGGGTAAATTTTGAATAAGAAAAAAAAAACATCATTTTAATATGAATAAAAAAATATTGTTATAAATTTTCTCAACTCTTAAAGTAGTATCATTGTTTTAGATATTGTGTTTTATGAAAATGATACAGTTTTATTAAATGCATAGTTTTCTAAATAAATTTGTATGTATAAAAACACCAAAGCTTTTGATTTTCTATTAAATATTATTATTTGTCAATAAATAATAAATCTCTTCAATCATAAAACAATTTTCTTAATAGATCACGGATTCACTAAATATTCAAAATGTGTAATGGATTTAGTTTGGCTAAATAGACCGGGACCTACAATTTAAAGGTGGATTCTGAACCACTACAATCATACATGCCACCACGGGTATTCGAACCTAAAGGCTGTCCAGGTACCCGAAAGACCAGAGCGTTAGCCAATTGACCCATCATGGCGCTCATGATAGTTAGGAAATCCTACTATTAAAAAAAAATAGTATATAATGTTGTTTTTAAAAAATAAATATGGAATACATGATTTATTTACAAAAATAATTATATATTCCAAATTCTTTTAATTTCAACAAAAAAATCCTAATACCGATAGTAGGTGCTATTTGTACAGCCCGGTTCGAACCCGGAAACCTGCTGTGGGCAGGTACCACATGCCAGAGTTAGTAATGTGAAAAAGTGAAAGCATGAGCGGCAATGTGAAAAACTAGGTAGGATTGAAAACTGATCATAAGGTTGAGAAACAATGTAATTACTTTCAATGATACCTTGCAATTTTATTTTTATAATGCATTTTAAATACAATTTCGTCTTCTTATTATAGCTATAAGGACATTATTTATACTGCAAAGTATTTAAAATCAATGTCTTAACAATGGTACTGGAAGATTTTAAATATCTTTTTTTTTGTTCTAATGCAGCTGGCAAACACTTAGACAATTATCTTCGATGCCTTAAGGCAAACGCTGCACCGACGTTACTCACTTAGAACTATCCAGGAGGTGCGTGTAACTTGAAGATAAGCTACGGAGTCGTAGTAATAATACCTCCGTTCCGCTATTTTTTGTATTACTCTACGATCAAGTCAGACAGGGACCTACGGTTTAAAGTGGATTCCGAACTACTATAAACATCCGTGGCCCCACCGGAGCTCGAACCCGAAAGCTGTGGGTACGAGGGCCAGCCACTCAGCCATTCAGGTCCCTGAGATTTTTTAAATATAAAAACCAAAATTATACAAAGAATATTCACTCTAAAAATGGATCATAATATTTCTCATAATAACGATTAGAACTGCTGATAACTGACATTTGTACAAGTTTTAAAAAAATATTATTTTTTTTGTATTACCAGATGCACATAAAGACACTTTAATTCAACAAGCTATAAAATAAAATATATATATCATTTAAATTGTTTAGAAACTAACATGTGTAAACTTAATCTATTTACTTATTTCATATATTGTATTATCTTAAAAAACACTTTTGAATTATAGTAATATTTTACTTAATATTCGTTTGGTTTGTCACTACTGTCCTTTGCAACACCCTTAGGCTAATTTGACTGGGACCTACAGCGTTTAAGGTTATTCCGAACCACTAACAAACAAACAGCCGCGCCACTGCCAGGATTCGAAGATTAAGCACCAATGGCAGAGACACTAGCCAAATGGCCATCAGGCCATAATTTATTTTAAACAGTAAATGTCTGTCTTCAAATGGAGCCTTATATTGAAAAATAATATATATCGTATATTGAAAATTAGTATTGGGAAAATATTTCACGCAGTCATTTCATGACGAAATATATAATCAAGAGAAAAACTGACTTGATTTTGGCTCAGAAAAGTAAATAAAGACACACCAAGTGAGAAAATAAATTTAATATATTATTCGATTTAATAAATTGATTATCTTTTCTTTAAATATTGTAATGAATTTGGTATGCTTACGGAAAATAACATCAAAGGAAATTTCATTAAGGAAAACTAACTAAACTGGAATTACACTGTTATAAGTGATTAATATCACATTAGAACTATTCAATGATAATAATTTTATATGTATGTCATTTGTTCTTTTAAACTTATCAGCACAAAGTTTGAACTTAATTCAATCACTAATTAATTAATATCCTTAAAGATATCAGAAATCAAGATAAGCATTTATACACCAAATGGAATATGTATAATTTTAGAGAACTGATAAGCAGAATAATTGGTATTTTTGAATTACAAGAACTGAGTATTTACTCAAGCAGTATCTGAATTGTTAGTTGTTGTTATTCATCAACTAATTAATCCCTGGAAACCAATACCAATGCGCCAGTTTATATTGAGAACTGGATGATAAATGCTTTTAATGACTATAATGAATATAGATTCTGAAACAACCTCCTGTTTGAACTCAATAAACAAAGCACAGCAATTTATACCACCAAATTGCCCTTGTCAGTTATTTCCTTATTCAACCGGGCAACAATTGAGCAGTGGCGCTGCAGCAATCAGTTAAATCCAGCAAATCTCGACCTTTACGCCGTGGCGGTCAAACACAAACGTTTTACAAGTCCTGGCCTCTGATTTGGGTCTCACTTTACTTTTGATGAACTAATGCAATACATCCAGTTATTGTAATATTTACACTTGAACAGAAAGTTTGTGAGCATATTATGAATAGATGAGACGTCTGAACGACTGATTAGATTCAGATTTCACGCTCCGCTAGGTGTTTGCTGTGGAAAATACTGGGCAAGACTGATTCAGAATCTATTAAAAGGCTGCTGTTCGTCGATTCTGAGGTTTCAAGGAAGATGTTGTGAAAGGCACACTGACAAATCAAACTAAAACATTGATTTAGATTTCTGAAATTGGCTTTGATAGTGATTTTAAGTTAAGTATTAATTGAAGGATTTAAATCATAAGAATTCAAATAAGCTTTTAAATGGACAATTTTAAGTTAATTTTAAAATAAATTTTAAATAATAAAACATTTAAATATTAATTATTAATAATACTATTAATACTAAAATAGTAGTAAAAATTTAATCATAACAGTGATTAATAATAAAAA
>BPLQ01003672.1:0-129158 GCA_021605075.1 Caerostris darwini | reverse complement strand
GTTACGTATTGCTATTAATGTATTTTATAAATTATCAATACACAAAATTTAATCCAACTATCAAACATTTGGTTTAATAAGAATCTTCATATCTTTTTTTGACTTAATTTTAAATTCTAGAAAATTTAGTAGAATCGTAAACTACAGAAAAAGGAAAATCTCAAGCGACATATATGATACAAAAAAATACAAAATAAAGAATCCTACAAACATACATCAAAGCAAAAGAAATAAACATACCCTCAGCAGAAAAGAAAAACGAAACAACTACACTAAAAATAGCTTAACCTCTCCGTTACACATTTAAAGGAAAAAGAAACTAATAATTTTTTATAATGTTTGGATTCTTTTAGAGATTGAGGCTTTTGGCAGAACCGAACAAAAAAAAACATATGCAGTATAATAACAAAATAAAATAAAAGTCGGCTTTCCTTCTAGTGATATATAAAAGTAACGAAAACTGAAAACCCTTCTTTGTATTCTTAGGTAAAGTCCCTCTGGTACGTCAGGGCCTTGTTAGAAAAGCGAAACCTAATACGTGAAAGGACATAGAAGAAACTCGTGGAAGGAAAAAAAGAACATTCCACTAACTGGGAAAGTTTGGTACTTGAATTGCGAAACTTCGTTCTACTCGATTTAGTGAGAAGCATGTTCCCAAAACATTATTACTTTGTGGCTTTTACGAGATGTTTAAGTTTTTTTAAAACATCGAGACTTGTGCAGTAAAAGTTTATCAAACATTCAATTTTTTGTATGCTCCGAAATTTAGAAAACTTTAAGCAGTTTTAAAACACAGAAAATCTGTTATCGTCTTCAGAAGTTATTCAATTATGCTGTTTAGAAAGGCATAATTTTTTGTTGCACGCAAATTAATGCTCTATACAATCGCATTAAACGTAATTCAATATATTTATGTAAGCATTGTTGAAACGTAAAAACTGTAGTATGCATTGGAATCTGTATTTCTAAAGTTATTTCGATTGAAAACTATTTATCAAATTGGATTATTTTATTGCACAGTAGTAAAATACAATATATTTTATTCATGTAGAAATTTTTCGAAAATTAAAAATGAAATTCTTCATGGAATCTTCAAAAATAAAAGAAATAATCGAAAAAAAAAATAATCGATATAAAATGTATAGGAGAGAATTTTCGTTCTGTATAAATATTGAAAGGGGATTATTTATTTTTTCTGCAACTTTTGAAACATCCCTTAATATTTAAAAAATCAAAGCATTACGACAAAAAAAATTTCAGATAAGGAATAAATTTTTGATGATAATTAATTATAATAGGTTTTTGGTCTGAATGTCCGAATGACTAGCGCTCTGGTGTGCAGTAAAAGTTTATCAAACATTAAATTTTTGTGTGCCCCAAAATTTAGAAAACTTTAAGCAGTTTTAAACACAGAAAATCTTGTTATCGTCTTCAGAAGTTATTCAATTTATGTTGTTTAGAAAGGCATAATTTTTGTTGCATCGCAAATTAATGCTCCATACAATCGTATTACAACGTAATTCAATATATTTATGTAAGCATTGTTGAAACATAAAAACTGTCGTATGCATTGGAATATGTATTGGTGAAGTTATTTCGATTGCAAAAAAGTTTATCAAATTGGATTATTTTATTGCACAGTAGTAAAAAGCAATACCAAAAATTCAATATATTTTATTCGTGTAGAAACTTTTCAAAAATTAAAAAAAGAAATACTTCATGGAAAATTCGAGAATAAATAAATAATAATGCATAAAATTTATCGAAGTGATTTTTCGTGCTGTACAAATATTGAATCGGAATTATTTATTTTCACTGCAATTTTTGAAACATCCCTTAATATATAATAGATCAGAAAACACTACGATAAGACAAATTTCAGATAAGGAAAGAAAACTTTTCATAATAATTAATTATGATAGGTTTTGAAATTGTTAATATTTTGTTTTATTTATATTAGTGTGCCTCTTTAATATAGTTGCATAAAAAATAATTTACAGAATTAAAAATTATTTCATCGTCATCATCGGCGCAATAGTCTTATTAAGAGGCTACCGTCCAATGCTCTACAGCCATATTAGACCGGGATCTACGGTTTTAAGTGGATTCTACAAACAACCATGGCACTGCCGGTACGGCAAACACGAAACCTGGGACACCGAGCGCCAGAGCACTAGTCACTCGGCCATCAGACTCTAAAAATTATTTTATTTTTTAAAAATAAAATGTGTATTGAGTCCCTTGGAAAAAAGGCCATTGATGGGCCAGTGCCGTTTGCCTACTGGCAGATTTTGAGACAGAGGATGTCTTTCTTTTTACGGTATTGGGTTATCAACCCTAACACCCAACGCTCTACAGTTATATCAAACCCTGATCTTCGATTTTAAATGATTTCTGAACTACTACAAGCATCCATGGGACCACTGGATACTACCCTTTGATTTTATAAAGATATTTCATAACGATATCTCTGATTTCATAACGATATCTGATTTTATACCTATACTTCCCTCTGCTTTTGTAAAGATATCTAATATTATACTCTATAATACCCACTGATTTTATACCCCTTAATACCCTCTGATTTTATACCCTTACTACCCTCTGCTTTTATACCCCATACTACCCTCTGATTTTATAACCTATACTACCCTCTGATTTTGTAGAGATATCTAAAATTATACTCTATAATACCCTCTGATTTTATACTCCTTACTACCCTCTGATTTTATACCCCATACTGCCCTCTGATTTTATAACCTATACTACCCTCCGATTTTGTAAAAATATCTGATTTTATACCCTATACTTAATAAGATTAAAAATTCTAAATAATTTTTTAAAAAGCCTCATAGAATAATACTCATAGGTTATAGTATACTTATACTTTACTACTTTTATAGGTATACTTTTAGGTTATTTCTTTTAAAATTCTGTTTTTTCCTTTTGAATTTTTTTTTTTATAATACATAATATATTTAATTATGTAGTGCAAAAAAGAATACCAAATCTCTTTAATTAAATATTTAATTAAGTAGCATCATGTCTCATAAGTAGTTTTTAAATTAAAAATATTTTTTTAATGCTCTCTCACTTGGGAAAAAGAAGTTCAGTTATCAAAAAAAATTATATATATATATATATATATATATATAAATATATGTAACTGCTTACATTTCCCATAAATAAGTTATTTATGTTAAAAAAACACTTTCTCTGAACCAAATAAGCTATCCCATTATTGTTAAATTAAAATAAATTTCCATGATTTAACCTAATGGAGAAAGTAAATTAACTTCAAGTTATGAATACATTTTATAATAAAATTTATTATCTTATTTATGTGATTATTGAAGTAAAAAATTATTATTGTAATATCAACTAATTAAAGTGAATAATTAAGAAGGAAATAAATGAGAAAGTGGTTGAATAAATATGAAAATTAAGATTATTTCATTAATTGGCAGATTGAAATGATTAACGGTAATTAAATATATAAAAAAGTACAAGAAATTGAGATTTATCTTTCATAAGTTAATAAAAAGAAAGAATAATTAAATTTTTTTTTAAAATAAAAATCGTAATATCAAGACTAAATATATTTTTTAAAATTTAAATACTTATTTTATTGTTACTTAATCTTACAAATTGAATAAAATTTCATCAAAAGGTTTGCTATCAACATCAATATTTTTTGCTCAGTTGGAAGAGTGGGATTGTTGCAATGTGTTTGTTTATATACAAAAAAAAATATTATATGTTTTTAATTGCTTAAATTGCAGAGAAAATTTCAAGAAAATTTTGCAAAATAGCAAGCAATTTATATTTTTTTGTATTATTGTTTTCAAAATATCCAGAAATATAGCATTTATTTATTAATTTTCATCATATGAAAAAGTCTGCATTCCAAATATTTATATTGATTATTATGTTAAAATTGAGATATGCACCAAAACTGCGATGTACTTTGTTTGCTAAAAATCTGTAGTTAAGTTTCCTAATAAAAGCATTAAAAATTTTCTGTAGTTTGTATATTTTAATGAATAAAAGTTGAAAAAAATAAATGTGTCTACATAAATTTTTATTTTAAATAACATATATTTGTAAATAATTTTTATAAAATCACATTTAAAACTATCTCTTTCTGGAACAAAATACTAACTTAGGTCAAATCAAATATCCTACGGCTAATCTTTCTGAAACTCTAAAAAAAAAAAAAATGATGAGCATTTTAAAGAATAGGTTCGCATTATGCTTGCCGGGCAGTTGCTCAAGATGTTTCCAAAAGATACTGACCATCAAAAACAAATATTCAATTTTTTAATAACACTGAAATTTGACAGATCCGTTAGAGTAATGCTTAAAAGCCTACTTGTTATAATTGATGGTGACGATATCCGACAAGCTCTGGATCTTAAGGGATTTGATAATATTAAAATTATTCAGCTTCATGAAACTAATACGAAATAGCCAATACTGAAGCCAGTTATGGAATTTTGAATTTAAATAAGTTTATCTACTTTTGTGTTAAATTTGAAAAATGTATCGAAAGATCCTTAGCTAGTCAATGCTTCCGTTGTAATTATTTTCCCCACAGATCTTGAAACTGTGGCTACAAATCTAGATTTCTGAAATATAGTGGTGAGCATCACCTTAAAGCATGCACTAAATTTCCAAAAATTGAAAAAAGCAACCAACATATCTGCATAATATGTGACGCTATTGGTCACCTTGTGCCTGGCATGGCTGCACAAGATTTTCTAAGCCTAATGTTGTCCATACTATCAGTATGTGAAAACCTGCTACTCCCATTATTAATTTACTGCAAGTCACCCCCAAATATCAGTATTGCTGCCGTCGCAATCTTCTGTCAGTGAAGTAACATCTAAAATTATTTATATTATCAAGGAGTTTTTCTCCATTTTTACTAATTAAAATGACGGTATATAGTCTTTGTCGAATAAATTAAGAAATACTCAAATTACAAATTTTTATTCAATGTATTGCTCAAAATTATTCTGCCCTGAGTGATGTTTATGCTGATTTGCATTGTTCCAATTGCAATTTCCTTTTTTTAACCATATGTTCGTATATGCTGCTATTTTCGTTTTTCTATAAAATTTAATAATAATGATAAATAAGGCATAACAATTCAATGCGTACAGAACAAAGGCAGTGCTTTGAATAATCTATGTCAGTAAGCGTGTGGCTGTTTAGCAGCCAAGAGTTTCGTTCATCCTTCAATTGGTATTGCGTATTTTTACTTTGGAAATACTCATTTTTTACTTTGGCATTTTGGTGTTTGTTGTAACAGGTAATTACAAAATATTAAATATGTTTGAAGGTGTTACATTTCAAAATGTATAACAGCTATAAAAAAATAATGTCATTTTATTATTAGGGAAAATCTTCATTTGGTTCAACAGCTCGGAATCAGGTATTTAAATGGCACGTGAAAGCACTTCCAAGTTAAATACATTAGTATCTCAGCATCTTTTATGAAAAATTGCAAGTAACAGACAACGTTCTGCATCTTAAAATGTGCGAAATAATCCTTTTAACGAAACGAACATTTTGAAATACATATGGAACATATTTAACTGATCATCACAGCATGGGTTGATTTGCTGCTCTATTTATATCTTGTGCACACGAGGACCGGAACCTACAATATAACGTGGATTCCGAATTTAGAACAAACATTAATTCCACCGCCAGCATTCGAACATGAAGCCGGTGGCACAAAAGGCCAGAGTGCTAGCCAATTGGCCGCTAGGCCAATACTTCAAATCACAGTATGAGTCATCAATAATGTAGGTATGTATCTAAAGTGGAAATAGATTACAGTTCCATATAGTGTTGCATCTAGTTGAGATAAGAACTAGAAAGTTATCCCTTTCTAATGTATTGTCCATTTTTTCCTATTGCCCACCTCAAATACATTAATATCGTTTGCAAAGAATTATCAGAGACAGATTGTGACATTAAATATAGATACAGCCTAGAAATTCAATAATAAACAATTATACTACCTGGCATTGGAATTCTCCTTCGTCTTGGAAATTGACACTTTTAATATGCAGGTTATAAACTCCTTCATCTTCATTTACTTCCATGTGGTACCTTGGATAACCAGGAATTTTTGGATCGAAGCCTATAAATCAAGAAATAAAAAATTATGTTAAACAAACTATTTCAGCAACATACACTCGCATCGAACAACTAAAAAAGAAGTACTAAATCCTCCTGAACTTAATATACAACACGAATTAATTATGAGCTAGTACTTAGCTCTAATTTATTGCACAAAAAAGGCAATATTCTTCTTCTCCTTGAAGACAAATCTCTTCCGCAGTTCTTCTGGCGCATAAATCGACGTGTCTTAATTAAAAATATTGTCTTTTTAAACGCTTTTTACCTCCATCATGCGGCGATGGAGAATTATTTTTCAGTTTCTGTAAAGCGCACTTTTAGAAAAATAATTTTGTGTGCGCCAGTCAAATAAATGTTGGTGATAAAAGTATGTGCAAAAGTATATTTTTAAAAAAAAGACGATCTATATATATATATATATGAATAGTGATAAAATGTTATGTTATTTTTCACAAACTGTCAATGTTTCAGTTAAAGTTAAGGTTATATTTTAGAATAAGCATAATTAACATTTTATGGAATACAAATTATTTGCGTACTCATAATTCAGATTTAAAAATAAATATTCAAGATATTCAAATACATAAAAGAATGAATATAGCTTAAGAGAGAATGTTTCGGTTAAAAAAATAAAGAATTTTTATATACGTTTTACTTAAAGAAGCATATAACTAGAAAGACAAACTGTAAAGAAACATGTATATTATAAACTTTATATTTAAAGAAACATCAGTTTCTTTATTTTTATAATACTTAATGCACATTTTATATTTAAAAACAACTTTTTTTAAGACCTTTGTAATTAGCATGTTGATTTCTTTTGTAAGATTGTAAGGCTTTAATAATACAGTCAAATAACTGTTGGTGCTAAAAGGATGTGCAAAAATATATCTAAAGAAAATGATGATATATATGAATAGCGAGGATATATTATATTCTTAAAAGTTCTAAAATGCTATTATTTTTGTGAAACTATCAATGTTTCAGGTAGAGTTAAGATTATATTTTAGACTATGAATAATTAACTTTTTATGGAATATAAATTATTTGTGGACTCATAATTCAGATTTTAAAATAAATATCAAGCATATTCAAATATTTAAAAGAGAACATTCATGGTAAAAAAGGACAACTTAAAAGAATGAATATAGCTTAAAAGAGAATATTCAGTGAAAAAAATTATATTATTATTATTATTATTATTTTTCAGTTTCTGTAAAGCATACTTTTAGAAAAATAATTTTGTGAGCACCAGTCAAATAACTGTTGATGTTGAAAGAATGAGCAAAAATATATTTTAAAAAATGAAGATATATATAAATAACGAGAAAATGTTATGTGCTTAAAATTTTACGTTATTTTTTGAAAAACTGTCAATGTTTTAGTTAAAATTGTGCTTTAATATAAGCATAATTAACATTTTATGGAATATAAATTATTTGTGGACTCATAATTCAAGTATTAAATTAAATATCCAACAAATTCTAATACTTAAATGAGAACATTCATGGTAAAAAATTATAGCTTAAAAAAATGAATGTAGCTTAAAAAAAGAATGTTCCTGGTATAAAAAAATAACTTTTATAATTTTATATATATATTTATTGTTCTATATTATTTTTAAGTATAAAAAAACACGTAACTAGAAATATGAACTACAAAGAAATTTATATATTATAAACGTTATATTTAAAGAAACTAAAATTGTTTTATCTTTATAAGCCTTAATGAAAATTACAAAATTAAAAATAACTATTTAAAAAAAAAATATTTTTAATTAATAAGGTATTTTGTTTGTAAGATATTATAAACATTATTTGTTTGTATATATTATAAAAGTTATTCTTAAAGAAACTGAAATTTCTGTATCTTTAAAATCTTTAATGAAAGTTACAAAACTTAAAATAACTTTTTTAAAACCTTTGTAATTTATAAGTTTTTTTTGTTGTTGTTGTTGTTGTAAGATTGTAAGGCATTTAATAACACTTTTGCTGAAAATACTAAGAAATACTTTAATAACAACAATGAAAAAAAATGATGTTTGAAAAATGAATTTTAAAATAAATTTCTTTGAAATTTAATTTTATAATCCATTCCAGACATTAAAATTTTTTAATGTTTTTTTCATTTTTATAATTAAAACTGAAAAAATTTTTTTTGTTACAATAAAATAACTTTTAACTATATGTATGTTTATTTAATTTTATTTATGCAGATTATTTATATTTAAAAATGATAAAACTGATTATTATTATTACTGATGATAACTGATTATTTATATATATTTAACACAGATTTCTTTTTCAAAAATTCTAATAGCAAAAAAAGATTTCTTATAGCATAAAAATCATATCGTAATTGATTTCTTCAAGATTCTTTTTTTTTCTTGTTTATTAACTATACTAACTAAATTTTCTGCTGCTATATTTATATCTCTGTTTCATATGTGAAAGCATTTCATAATAGTCACTAATTAAGTACTTATTATTCATTGTTGCCTTTAAACTTTATGTTTATATACATTTTATTTAAATATGATACATTTAAATATTTACTATCACAGCTAAAATGATTTAAAAGTCTGATTTATTTAAGTAGTGCTATTGATTTTTCGAAAAAACGATATATCAAAAAAAAGGTAATTTAGTTAAAATAATAAAATAAATATAGCATGTACTGTTGTTCAAAGGACTCCAAGGTTTTATATTAAAATATAATTTTATAATTTATATAAGATTATTCATTTTGTAATTCATGAATATTGCCGTTGTCATAATTAAAAACTGGGAGAAACATTACTTATGATTTTTTTCATTTTGTTAGAAAATAACGGAATATATATATATATTTATTAATGTGTAAAAAAAGTAAGAACAATTTTCAATTTAAAAATTCCGAGGCTTATGGAATTTCATTTTTTTTTCTTTTTTAATTTGCTGGCCCTGTCCTTGACATCTGTGTGACAGCAAAGAACTGACGTTAAATATTGTTTGCGGAAACGTATAGAATGTTGCAGAAGGCATTCGGTGAGCATTCCTATATCGGAAAGAAACGTTTAGAAGTGGTATAAATAGTTTAAAGAGGGCAGAGAACGCGTTGAAGACGAACAGCCCTCTGGTTGAACATCCACTTCAAACTAAAGATTTGGTGCGTGCAAACCGTCGATTGGTACTGAAAACACTGAATGCGCCAGCTCACACTGCATTCATTCTTCGTGACTTTTTCGCCAACAATTAAACCCATATCATTCCACAACCACTTGTGGCTAGTTCCTAAACTCAGAAGACCACTCCGGAGACACCGTTTTTAGTAGATTGAGGGGATTCAACGTCAATCGCCGAGCGCTTTGAAGCCATCCTTGCCAATGATTATTTTTTAGCATGCGTTGAGGATTGGAAAAAAAGTTGGCATAAGTACATTATATCCGGAGGGGGGATTATTTTTTTCTTCTAAATTATTTCATCGCCTTCAAAATAATCCCCCAAAATAATTTTTTTCTAAATCTCTTTATTAAATTTAAATTTAACATGTCATACATATTTAAAATTGATGTTTTTCTTTTAAAAATATTAATAATAAATCAAGATTACTTATAGGATAAGAACATATCGTAATTGATTTTTTACCAAGTTTATTAAATATCCAAACACTTTATTCTGCTGCAATATTTATTTATCAGTATTAGTTGTGAAAGCAATTGATAACAATGTTTAATTAAATAGTTATTAATCATTGTTGCCTTTAAACTTCATGGTTATTTCAGTTTTAAATAAAAAAGTTACATTTAAATATTTACTGTCACAGCTAAAATGATTTAAAAGTCTGATTTATTTAAATAAAGTTTTTGATTTCTAAAAAAAAAACAATTTATCATTTGTTGACAAGACGTTTCTCCGATAAAATATATGCATGTTCTCTCTTACCATGGTTGAAACGACTCCAAGCACGTTCTGTTTTAAAATATAAAATAAATACAAATTTTCTGTTTCAAATCCTGTCGGAGACTTTACTCAAGGGTTGACACTATAAAGATCAATATTTACGTTATATCTCTTAATCGAAAGCGATTTATGGTCCTGTTAAAAAGAATTCCTTTTTTTTATCTAGACGCTCAACTTCTCTATGTAAATCAGCGCAAACATCAAAAGAAAAATTAAAGGCAGAGAAAGAGTGCGATAGGGAAAAAAACTCAAGCAGATTCATTTATGCAGAAGATGCATTCTTCTCGAATGTTCTGTCTCTTTTGTTGTTCCCTCACGCCGACAACAATGAGCTTGAATTCCATTCAGACATTAGAATTTTAAATTAACTCGCGAACCTTTCTGCTAATTACTTTGAGAACTGATAAAGAACATTGTCCATCCTTTCAAGTTGTTGTAACTTCACTTAAAGAAGACAATTCACACGTTTCGATTATCGAAGGCTATTTATATAATCGATTTCGATGAACTTACCACGATCTTGAAAAAAAAAATATAATGATGGAGGGACGAGTTGGTAAATAGGAACAATCATCAAATTTAGATTAGGACTATTGAAACTAAGATTCGTTTTGCTGCGTGTTTTTTTCCTCATTTGAGTAATAAAAAAGGATTTTAACATTTTTTTAAATGCAGAAAGAGTTTGGGAAATCCAAAGATAAAAATTTATATTCGAACCTCCTTATTTGAGGTCTTACGGCTAGAATATTGTATAGTTTCAATTATATAAATGTGATTCCGGAGTTTTAACATAATAATATACACTGCATAACCATACACAAAAATGTGTTACCAGAAACCAGAAATTAAAGCTTTTTCTATATTTACATGAATCGAATTTATGCTGTCAATTATTCTTATGAATAAGCAATAAATATGGCTTATAAATAAGCCCTAATTTTGAGATCTCGCCCAATTTCAACTAATACAGGGCCTCCAATTATATGTTCGACCTGATGGCCAATTGGCTAGTGCTCTGATCTGTGATACCACAGGCTACAGCTTCAAATCCTGGCGGTAGCATAGATGTTTGCTATTAGTTTGGAATCCACTTTAAACTCTAGGTAGCCGGTCTAATTAGAGTAGAATAGGCGAAAAATTATTGTAGAACGACAAACCACATCAAGCCACACAAAGTCGGATAAAAAACGATTTATCATTTGTTAGCAAAAGGAATCTTCGAGGAAATATATGCAAGTTTTGTTGCTGAAAGGACTCCAAGCACGTTTTATTTTAAAACATAAAGAAATGCAAATTTTCTGTTTCAATCTTGTCAAACACTTTACTCCAGGGTCGCATTATAAAGATCAATATTTACGTTATCTCTCTTAATCGAAAGCGATTTATGGTGCTGTTAAAAATAATTCCTTTTTTTTATCTAGACGCTCAACTTCTCTATGTAAATAAGTGCAAACATCAAAAGAAAAAGGAAAGACAGAGAAAGAGTGGGATAGGGAAAAAAAACTGCAGATTCATTTATGCAGAAAATGCATTCTTCTCGAATGTTCTGTCTCTTTTGTTGTTCCCTCACGCCGACAACAATGAGCTTGAATTCCATTCAGACATTAGCATTTTAAATTAACTCGCGAACCTTTCCGTTAATTACTTCGAGAACTGATAAAGAACATTGTCCATCCTTTCAAGTTGTTGTAACTTCACTTAAAGAAGACAATTCACACGTTTCGATTATCGAAGGCTATTTATATAATCGATTTCGGTGAACTTACCACGATCTTGAAAAAAAAAAATATAATGATGGAGGGACGAGTTGGTAAATAGGAACAATCATCAAATTCAGATTGGGACCATTGAAGCTAAGATTCGTTTTCGGGTGTTTTTTTTTTTTTTTTTTTTTTTACTCATTTAAGGAATAAAAAAGTATTTTATTTAAATGCAGGAAAGTTTGTTGAAATTCAAGTATAAAAAGTGATGTCGAAAGCTGTATAGATGAGATTATAAAGCTCGACTATAGAACAGCTTTAATTGTACATATAAATGTGATTCCAAAGATTTAAAAAGAATTAATAACATTACACTGTTAATCCCATAAACGAAAATGTGTTATCAGAGATTAGAAATTAAAGCGTTTTCTTATATTTACATGAATTGAATTTATGCTATCATTTATTGCTTATAAATAAGCCCTATTTTTCAGAACTCTCCCAATGTATTGAATTCAATTCCGTAGCGGCCTGATGGCCAATTGGCTTGTGCTCTGGCCTTTGGTATTACAGGCTTCAGCTTCGAATCTTGGTGGTGGTGTGGATGTTTGTGAGTGGTTCGAAATCCTCTTTATTCTGTAGGTCCCGGTCTAATTAGTCCTAATACGCATAAAATGACCATAGAGTGACAAACCACATCCGAACAAACCACATTCAATTATAGTTTTCTTTACTTTAATATAACGCTAAAACTAAAAACCGGAATGTTTCGAAATATGGTAAGGCTTCCAACACGGAAAGGAAGCTTATACATAAAAATATAAATTTCAAACATCACTAGTAGGTAAAAAACTTCTTTAGGTTACAATAATTAAAATAATACACAGTTTAATAAGATTGTCGAAATTAACTGAAACACTTTTACTGAAGATTTTAAACAAATTCAATGTATCCATATGTCTTATTTCCACAAACTTAAATGATGTTTAAATTAATTTTATACAACGGTGAATAACTTATCTAAAAAAAGACCCATTACAGTCAGTGTTGAATTTTCCTGAACTAGTTAAGTTCAGAATTCCACTAAAAATAATCTTACAGCTCAGCGATATCCCAAGAATTAAAAATCCAGCAAGAAAAAAAAATTATTCCCAAACTTAGTGCTAATTGTTTCTTTGCGAAATCATTCTTATCGTGTTTTTATTAATTACCCTATCAAATTTATCGAAATTCCAATTTTTACAACAAACTTTCGATGATCAGTTCGTTGTAGTTCAATTATGGCAATTCATAATACACTGCGCTGGTTTTTAAATGTAGTAAGAAATCAGACAAATTGTAATTGGGACATTTATATGTAATTCTTATTTAATTAAAAATAAGTACATCAACCCAAACTATTTAACAAAGAAGGCACAAAGAAAATAAAATAGGTATATAGTATGTCTTAAAAATTTACAAAATTGAATACCAAAAATCATAATATCTGATTTAGTATCTTAATCAATGAGTGATCAGCGAGAGCATGTGCGATACTGGTGTGAAGACATCCCTATTAAAAAGGACATTGTTTATTTACTCAGTTTGTGGAACAGGTCATGGATTGTCAAGGCAGTTCAAAGACACTGAAGGATTGAAGACAACAATCCGGTTTTAAGAGCAGCCCAAGCATTTACAATCCAATACAAGCTCGGAAAACATAATGGCCACTACAAACACACAATAGTCTCTTCACGTAGATAATTATCCACCAACCCAGCTCTGAGCGAATTAACATTATCGTCTTGTAAAAACTTCTTTTTGAATCAAGATTGACTTCTTAAATTCTTGATTCATAGAAGAACTCTTGATTAATAGAAGATAATCTTGATTCAATTTTCGATTTCTTTATTTAACTGAGAGGTTCTAATCAATGTCTTTATATAACTGGGCATAATGTATTTATATAACTGAGGGTGTCTAATCAATGTATTTATATAACTGGGCATAATGTATTTATATAACTGAGGGGGTCGAATCAATGTCTTTATATAACTGAGTGGTAATGATGCCGCTTGGTATGATATACATATACGTCAACGCGTCTTTCCAAAACGTTATCTATTCACACACTTCAGCAGCCAAATCTTTCTCTCTCATTATATGAATGAGTTAACAATGGACCCCCATAACCCACCAGATCAATAATCTTCTTATATCCTATTGAAAGCAAAATCTCAGCAGCAAAGCTCTTCAGCAAAGAGTACAAACATGATTTGACTTTCACTCGAATTGAAATTTTTGATTACCCACAGAAAATGCTCGTTGTAGAAAATATTCATTGTAGTGAATGTTGAGGTAATCAGAAGAACCCTTTCGAAGTTTAAAAACGTTTGACTGTTGTTCGGGAGGAAAATATTAATACGAACGATCATGTGTTGATATTAATACATACTGAACTTATGAAGGGAGAATCAATGGCTGGCATGCGATTAAAGCGCAAGTATAGTTCGACAACCGAGTGTGTGAAAAAGTTGGGAAGCGGCCAAGTTGAATTGATTTAAAAAGAGAGACATGATAAGGGGTGGGAGATCATTTCGGAGGTGTTTAAATGAAAATAGAAATAATTTTAATTTTTAATAGCGAAAAATTTTAAAATAAAAATATTAAATTAAAAAAAAATTCTGCACCATATATTAAACTTTTTCTTTCAAACCTGCTTTGCACCTCTGTTCTGTCTGACACTTCTTCTATGTAGTACCCCTAGAAATAATCGATTCGTCCCTTTTTTGCTTTTAGAATGACTGTTTGCCTTTCCACACAATTGATGGTCGGATATATCACATCTATGTAGAAGTAAAATTCTACTGAATATTATTGAAGTGTATCTTTGTCCATATTGATGAAAGGATTAGCAACACAATCCATTACTTCCTTCAATGCTGCCTGCAACGATGACATCTAAATGTTGTGTTTAAAGTGCTCCCCAAAACGAAACAAAACGCGAATCATAACATGAGAATAACTTGAAATATCAAATAACTATCTTGCTGGGATACTTTACTAATAAATATTCAAAATGAAAATATATTCGCTTGCCATTTAATGTCACGTTTACCAAATGCATGTGATTGGAATGAAAATTTTAAATATGTCTCTTTCTTAAGATGTATTGGTCATTTTTAATTTGAAATATATATTGATACACAAATAAACATATCATCTTTTGTAATTACCTTCTTTTATTGAATTTATAACAGGGGAAATAAGAATATAACCTAAATTTGTTTGGTACTAACATGCTCAAAGACCAAGTACTAATTGAAAGTTTATTTTTGTTAAAATTATAAAAATACTATTGCATTTAAACTTTAAAAAAATTGATGCGAGAAACTTGAATGAAGTTGATTTTCTTTTAATGCGATATGACTTCAGGTTTTCCTTCTTCAATTTGGAGATGAATTAATTTCAGTAAAGCCCCGAAAAACAATTTTAAATAGAACTTTCCAATATACTGAACTTCTCATCTGCCGTAACCAAGACGAAGCTCCAGCTAACGTTTCTTTTCATTTTTTCCCCCCGAAAGAAAAGCAAATTATTCAGCAAAGTATATTTTTTAAAATAACCAAATCTTATTTGTCAAAAATATGAACTAACCTTTTTTTTGCAGTTATAAAATTGTTTCCACATCAATGTTAGTAAATTACTTGAGGCAGAAAATTCCCTTTTTAAACTTTTTAGATAATTGCCTTATATTTGTTGATAAATTATAGAATTTATGAAAAAATATTTTCATGGAATGACGTAGAATGGAAAAACGCAGCTTTGGTTGTTTCCAACATAATAACGATTTGTCAGAGGAGTTTGATAGAATAAAAAAATATATTTTACACAAGTGTAATATTATATAGTTTAAAAAATTATCAATAATACTTAAATTAATATTTAAAAATTCATTTGTACTGATAATTATCAAGAAATTATCCGAAGTTATTGAAGTTACTATTTTTATTGGAGTACAAAAAATGAAGAAATTTAAAAGAGGAATTTTAAAAGAAGAATCAAAATTTAAAAAAGAAATTTTAAACTAAGCAAATTATCATTAACACATAATTGATTTTTTAATTATAATGCAGGAAATCATTCTAAATATGAATAACATAAAAGTTTTTATATTGACTCGGGTAAAATTAAATTTGTTTAAATATAAAATGAAAGCACTCTAGAATTTCAATTTACAAAAGTATTTTTTTGTACTGTTTTATATTAGTTATACTAACAATTAAAAATGCTTTATTGAATTTTAAAATCATTAAATGTTTTTTATAAGTTTTGGCTATGCAGCAGATGAAAAAAAATAATAAATTCAAGGAAACATTTGAAATTTTAAATTATATGATTTTTTTTTTATTTTAAGGCAATACATTCATTCAGACAAACTTCTGGTTTTCAATACTGAAAAATTTATTTTTCATTAAATCTCTAAAATAGAAAAAACATGAAAGTATCTTAAAAAATTTAAATGTAATTTAACATATTAAAAAAATTGGTTAAGTATTTAAAGTATTGCAATTGTAAAATGAAGTTTATAATGAAGTTTAAGCAAAGTTAACTGACGCTGCTGCCATACATTACAGATACTGCTTTGAAAATGGAATGCTATGAAGTTTTCTCAATGGAGTTCAGATGTGGTTTAATAAACTACAGTAATGAAGTTTACTGCAATATCACCTGCAAATGTGAGCTAAGTACCACTGATAATTCTTCAAGATTAAATAATTTCTATTTTTCTTATGGATGTAGCTTAGTAGCCTGCCTGGACCATTGGCAATTCAAATTCCACTAGAAGTATATCATATTCAGAATGAGAATGATAAAATCCAAAATTGAGTATTAAAAGAAAAGAAATAAAGACATTCCATTTTATTTTGTACCTAGAGCATTTAAAATGCTAAAAGAATTAAGACCACAAAAGTATCTTAAAGTTAATCTAATTAGGTTAGTAATATCTTAAGGCTCTCTACAAAAAAAAAATGCAATTTTTTTAGCACATATGTAAAATGATTTCTTTTGTTAATTAAAATACAAAAAAAAAATATGTTGATTACATAATAAATCCTTTAAAGTAGTGTAATATATACGAATCTAATTCAAATTTAAAAAAAAAATCCTGCTGAGTACATAATAAATCCTTTAAAATACCGTAATATATTCAAAGCTAATTAATTCACATACAAAAAAATTCCTACTGAGTACATAATAAATCCTTTAAAGTACCATAATATATACGAATCTAACTCAAATAGAAAAAATTCCTACTGAGTACATAATAAATCCTTTAAAGTACCCTAATATATACGAACCTAATCTAGCCAAGTTCTGAAATGAGGACAGGGGGACAGATGAATCATTACACAGCGGACCCTATTTATCATACTGGATGTGGTAACACGATCTCAGCTATCACTGCAAATCGTCGTAAGTGGCTTCGAGCTTTAGCATGGCAACAGATTTATATGTTTGCTAAGTTGCTCAGAGACTCATATGTATTACTGTGACTACAGGTCTATGGAAACTATAACTCATACAGCATACTATTCCCACAACAAAGGTATTAATGCCAATCTGCAGGGTTCCGGATCAGTTATCCAACGTGACTCGCTAATATAAGCTCCAGGTATTAATGATTAACTACCCAAACACGCAGAATGACGAAGATGCCCTGTTGTGAATTGCACCCAATTTGAAACAACCTTCCAAATAAACCACATCGCACCGTTCCAAATTTCAGGGTATAGGCTAAACGTAACTGGCTGTTTCAAGATGAATTGCTAGGTGTTTCTGGAGAAGAGTATTTTATTAATTTAGCTGGAAATGCTACATTATCAATGATTATAATAGATTATGGTGCATTTAAAACTAAATGTATAATAAGTTAATGGATCCATAGTGTACACACTATTCTAATCATTAAATAGTTTAATTACAGGAAAAACTAGATTTAAAAACATTTTATTATTAACTGCAATTATTTATATTACTGCTTTTAAGTTTTCTTTTGTAGTTCCATAACACTGCTTATTTGCTGTCAAATTTGAGTGATAAGTACTTATTATGCAATTGGTAAAGAATATACGTTCCTCACTCCTGGGAACGAAATGCTACAACTGTTCTAGTGGAAAAAAATTCTACAAGATATTTTAAAAGAAATTAGATAAGAAATTTTAGATGAATTGTCTTCTCAATTAAGGAATATGATTAAAATAGTGTCATTGAAAATAGTACATAGTTAATAAATATTAATTATATTCCAATTTCAAATTAATAACTTAAATTCAATATTCAAGTGGAAACTAATTATAATAAATAACATAATAGCATTAAATTTTCATTTAAGTAAGGAACAGAAACTGTTACTTTTTGTAAAAATTCATCTCTAAAATCATTGTTTTTTTCTTATATTTTAAAGCAATTTAATGTACATTATCATACAAACAAAACAAAACAAAAATAATAAAGTGCACATCAATTAGCATCTATTTTCGTAAATCATGAAAAGTAAAATATTTTACAGTTTTATTTAGAAACATAAAATTATTATTAATTTTTTATGTAATAATAAACGTTGTAATTATTTTTGTTATAAATATTTGTCAACATTTTTACTTTTAAACTTGCCACAGCAGCAAAAATATAAATTGAGACACAATACGAGAGATGAAAAATTGTTAATATAAATCATTGTAATGTTTAAAATTTATTTTTCTTATCTCTACACACTATATGGATAAATTTTCACTGAAATACTTTATGAAAGAATAAAAACTAATAGCTGGGAGTAAAATTGCCAACGACAAAAAAACATTAAAAAATTGGTCTATTATTTATCTACTAAATAAATTTGTTCTCACAACGACAGAAATATAAAAAAAATCATTATATTTTCCAAATAGTTTACTAGTTTTGAAATAAAACCTACTTTTAAAAATTGATGGAAACTAATTTGTTTTTTAAATTTTGAAGTTCAGTACAAATTATTTTAAAATTTTGTAAGTATAATAAGAACTTACTTACGCCAATGACTATTAACATTGACAATAATTGTGTTTTATTTACAATAAAAAAATGTTAATATGAAAATAGTAAAGAAATATAATACATCATCAAACATGCTATGTTGCTGATGGATAGGAGCAAACATGTAATATTAAAATTTATTCAGTTTTAAAAATAATCATATTTTAAAAGGAAATAAGCTAGAAATTTCAGTTGAATTATATTTAATTTTATAAAATAAAATATAATTTATTACAGATTTTTTTATTTAAAACACTTTAATCTTTTTTTAGACATAATTGTTTTGAGTTGCTCGAATTTATTTCTCAAACAAATTTTAATTTTTTTGACTAAGTGCGTTACGTATTTTTAAATCTACTAAGCATAATTACTTTTAGATTAAAAATTGTACTTAAATAATTTTTTTTTTTAAATTTACCATATAATTGCTATTTTTTCCCCGTAAGAGGTGGTTATATTGTAAATCATCAAATCGATATACTGATCAGTTTAACCAGTTATTACATAAATTTTTAATAAAATCCACACCCATCAACATAAACATAAATAAAATTACTTATGCTATATGGGGATGAAGCCTACAAAATCAATCAAAGTGTGATAGTGCATATCTGCCAATTAGTAGTTCATGCTAACATTAAAAAAACAGTAAAGATTTATTGGACTTCAACAGAAAAAAGATTATGATTGTCAGTTCACTAGGTTGCAACATCTTAAATTTAAAGTTTTATCAGTTTTTAAAGACATTTAGAAATTTGTTTCAAAAGGTAAAAATTTAGGCCAACTAGTATAACATTCCAGAAGACATACGCACTCTAACGAAGGATCATTGCTGCCAAAGAATTGCGACTTTGTTCATTCGTTTACATAAACAACAGACATCAATGAATTTTACAGTAGTAATGGAATTAAGTCTTAGTTCTTGCCTATGGGTTGTGTAGTCATCGTCTCATTTATGTATTTATGTCAACTATGATTCATTGATATAACTACATACTTCAAACATATTCATTAGGCGTATGAGAAGTTAAAGAACATTAATGAACA
This sequence comes from Caerostris darwini, assembly GCA_021605075.1. Lineage (NCBI taxonomy): Eukaryota > Metazoa > Arthropoda > Arachnida > Araneae > Araneidae > Caerostris > Caerostris darwini. The sequence continues at coordinate 109,261 of BPLQ01003672.1, read as the reverse complement.
AGTCTCTTGTGACTATACATCAAATGAATACTTTGCCATGCAAATTTGGGTTTGGTTTGATTTGGTTCGTAGCTCTCATTTTTGCACACTTTGGACAAATTAGTCCGGGATTTAACCAGGGACCAGTTCAACGTGGATTCCGAATAACTAACAGACGTCCATCGGAAATTTGGGAGAAAGAATACAATTGACAATGTAACATTGAATTCATACGAACTTTAAAATTGTTATAACAAATTTGTTGTGGCATATTGACCCACCTGTAAGGACCAGTTAAAAGCATAATAGTTTACATATGCTTCAAAATAGGCTTGGCTTTTATTAGACATTACAGGTTTGATTTTATTTGTTTTGTCGCTCTACGGTCATTTTGTGCACACATTTGGCTAATTAGACAGGGGCCTACAGCTTAACGTGGATCCATGCCACCGGCAGCTTCCAAACCTGAAGCCAATGGTACCAAAGGCCAGAGCGCTAGCCAATTGGCCATCTGGCCGCATATATATCATAGGAGAGATATTTAATAGATTGTTTTAGTTGAATCTGAATACATCATCTTGGCAAAGTGTAATGTTATATTGATATAAAGCCCTACGTCATAGTATCTTTGATTGGTAAGAATGTAAGAAAATGTAGAATAAAATGAAAGACAAAAATGAAACCATTATACAATGTACCATTAAATAATTAAAAAAATATATAAAGTGTGTATATTAATTAATTATTATAAAAATTTTTAAAGATTCTATAACAAAATTCTGGAATTTGGAGACTTATATGAATTTAATGAATTTAATTGAAAAAAATATAGTAAGATTTTAAATAAATATATTAAAGCTGAAATCAAGATATTGAAAATTTATGTAACAGTAACAGCTGGAATCCTCTATGAATTAGCTTCAGTGAATTATTGGTTAGTAATTAATTAATTTTAGAACTCTACATCTAATCATGGGACGCAACAATAGCTACTCAAAACGAGCGGTATACAAATTGTATACTAGAATTATATTACCAACGAGAATTCGTGTCACTAAATGATCATTATTGTAAGGGTAGGTGTAAACGGTGTAGGTTTAGGTGTAATTATATATGGTTAAGTTAGGTGTAAATATTTAGAATGCATATACAATCAGTCACAAAATCAGCATATGGGCATAAAAGTGGCATTTTTTTTGTATAAACGCAATAATTTTGGCCAATGGCTAGAGCTCTGGCACACTGCACCACATGTTTCGGGCTCGAGTTCCGGTGGTGCTATGGATGTTTGTAATGGTTCGACATCCTCTATAAACAGTCCTAGTCTATCAAGGTCGTAGAGCGATGCGGGGGTACTGTTACTCCGCGTCCGTTGCTTATCTTCAAGCTACACGCACCTCCTGAATAGTGCTAAGTGAGTAACGTCAGTGCAGCCCTAAGGCATCAAAGACAACTCTCTAAGTGTTGCCAGCGGCATTAGAAAAAATATATTTATATATTTTTTAATATTTCATTTTTAGTTTTATATATTTCTTTACAATGTGCGTTTAGTATCATTATTATTACATTATCTATGTTTACATGTAAGAATAATAGTAAACGCAAATATAATAACTCTGTATGTTTCAATTCAAAAATGTCTATAGTGGGTCTAAATCTAATATGCAATATATAATTATATATGCAGCCCGTGGAATTAGGATGCATTTCGAAAGTGGCCAACAAGATAAATTGGGTTGGCCACCTTTACTCTAGACACTCGTCCATTCAGGCCCTTATATACATATTTTAAGTTGATATTATTATGATAACTACATAATAATATCCATTGCTTGAAATCGAATAAATCGTACGGCAATACCATTAACATCTATAAACAATAATTGTATTCATCAAAATATAAGGATTATCAAGGTTGTTATCTTTATTTTTTTTCATTGATGACTGACTAATCCTCTTAGAAACAATTATTAGTCATGAAATTTGGAACTTCTAGGAAATATTGCCAAACAAATAAACTTTTCATGCCAAACTTTACGAAGCTCAGGGATAAATAAATTCTCTTAATCCTTAAAAGCCTTTTCTCTTTGTACACCACCGAAATGATCTGCATTGTCCCATTTACAAGACAGAACTGAGCTTCTTTAGAAAAGGATCAGATCCGACATAGGATATTTTTTTCCTTCCAAGGACAATAGATGCCAGGGAAGTGGGTACTTTATTGATCGCGTCCACAGCTTTAAAAGGCGATGGAAATGTATTCACTCTGGGTAATCTATCCTTTCCTTGTGATCAGGACATTCTGTTGCATCCTCTGCTTTGTTGTTGGCTGCTTCTTTTTCTTACTTCTTCTGCTTTTGCTTCCAATGCAACGCTCAATTGAATTTTTGCTTCCAAATAAAAGAACAAATGAAAATACGAGACAGCTGTTTATTCATTTGATATTACATAAATATACAAAGTAAAGAAAAAAAAATCACCAATTTAATGGAAAAGTATCAGAAACACAAGCATCCAGAAATATGTAGTTCTCAACTTTCGGAAAATTCGAATTTAACCTCATTGTATGTGGGAAAAAATAAAATAAATAAGAAAGCAGACGATTCGTCTCATTATTTATTTTATTTTATTTTATAATAATTTTTTTTAAAAAATTAGTTCGAAAAAGGCTCCAAATATTTTCTGAAAAGGCAGAAATGAATTTAAAAAAACAATAACATTTTTAGAGCATATTTAAATTTAAAAAAATACGTTATTTAAATAATTAAACTATGAAAAATATTTAATTTCATTTTATAAATATTATGGCTTTTCGAATTAAATTTGAAATTTTTGTTCTAATGTAGTTGGGAAACACTTAGACAAGTGTCTTTGGTACTTTAGGGCAAGTGCTGCACCGACGTTACTCACTTAGCACTACCCAGGAGGTGTGTGTTGCTTGAAGATACGTGGCGGATGCGGTGTAATAATACCTATGGTTTAAAGTAGATTATGAACCACTACAAACATCCATGTCACCGCCGGGACTGGAACCCGAAACCTGTGACACACACCGCTAAACACTCGGTCATACAGACCTTTATATACATATTTTAAGTGGATATCTTTATGTTAGGCACATAATAATATCAATTGGTTTAAATAGAATACTCCGTACGCCAATACCATTAAAATCTATAAACGATAGTTTCACTTATAAAAATAAATAGGGATTATCAAGATTGTTATCTAAACTTTTTTTTTTCATTGATGACTAACTAATCCTTTTAGAAACAATCTATTAGTCATGAAATTTCGAACTTCCAGGAAATATTGCCAAACAAATAAACTTTTCATGCCAAACTTTACGAAGCTTGGGATAAATAAATTCTCTTAATCCTTTAAAGCCTTTTCTCTTTGTACACCACCGAAATGATCTGCATTGTCCCATTTACAAGACAGAATTGAGCTCCTTTAGAAAAGGATCAGATCCGACATAGGATATTTTTTTTTCCTTCCAAGGACAATAGATGCCAGGGAAGTGGGTTCTTTATTGATCGCGTCCACAGCTTTAAAATGCGATGGAAATGTATTCACTCTGGGTAATCTATCCTTTCCTTGTGACCAGGACATTCTGTTGCATCCTCTACTTTGTTGTTGGCTACTTCTTTTTCTTACTTCTTCTGCTTTTGCTTCCAATGCAACGCTCAATTGAATTTTTGCTCCCAAATAAAAGAACAAATAAAAATACGAGAAGCCTGGTTATTTCATTTGATATTACATAAACATACAAAGCAAAAAAGAAAAAAATGAGCAATGGATGGGAAAAGTATCAGAAACCCAAGCGTACAGAAATATGTAGTTCTCAGCTTTGGACAAAACGAATTTAACCTCTTTGTATGTGGAAAAAAATAAATAAGAGAGCAGATGATTCGCCTCATATTTTTTTATTTTATTTTATAATATTATTTTTTTCTTTGTTCTAAATTAGTTAAAAACTACAAATATTTCCTGAAAAGGCAGAAATAAATCTGCAAAAAACATTAATATATTTAAAATGTAATTCAACTAGAAAATAAGTAATTTATATAATTTATCCATGAAAATTGTTTAATTTCAATTTGTAAATATTATGTTTTTCAAATTAAATTTTAAATATGTTATTATTAATTTCTGAAAGCTTATTATATAAGTTTAAAAAATTTCAGATAAATCAAGTACCAAAGATTGTTTTAAGTTACTTTATTTATTTAATGTAATCTTGTATTATCTCTTTATTTATTTATTGTATTTCATGTAATATTCTTATTATTCTAATGTAATAAATAGTAAGCATAAATACATTTATTATAAATGTAAAGCAGTTTTAGTATGACATTATATTTCTTATCTTATATTTGTATGAAAAATAAAATAAAGTCCAGTTTCTTATTTTTAATAAAAAAAAATTCGATTCGATTCTAAATTATCTGATTGAATTATAAAATGGCTTGACAATATTTGTTTTTAAAAAATTCTGTTTTACAATATTGTCTTCAAAATTTTGGTAATATTATTTTAATTAAAAGATAAGACTATTGACTTATCTTGACTAAGTTGAATTTCGAATTGATACATAATATGAATTCGTTTAAATTATTATTTATTTCTTCATATGTTTATAAAAATTTTAAATTTTAAATTAAATGATGATTTCTCATAGATGAAAAAGATGATACTATAATTTGATATCGATGCATTGTTTACATTTTTATATTATATGAATAACTTAAATATGCAGATGATAAACAACATAATTAAGTTTTCAAAATCATATGAGTTATTATATTTACATTTTGAATTATTTCTGTATTTATGTATCAACAGGAATCTTTAGTCATTTTAATAAGATATTTTTTTATTTTGTTGATAAGGATTCTTGCAGAGTATGATTATAATTTCAGTTTTATTTTAAAATAATAAAATTTGTATAGATTTTTTTTTTTTTTTTTCTTTGAGTAAACTTCTGATTCTAAATAATTATGTAATAAGCAGTCGAAAATATTTTTTTTTCCCTAAAATCTCGGAAACTTAAATAATAATAAATTAACCGCTCACATTAACTGTGAAAAGAAAGTCTGTATTTATTAATTATATAAATATATTTTGTTGTACATCATAACAAATTGATGCATTACTGTAATTAGATGAATAAAAGTGCAATGTATTTAATCAATAAAATTATTTATGCTTTAAATTTATAAGAAACATGTGATGAAATAAATGCATGTTTGAATTAAATAGTTACTGCTTGCTTGGAATATTGTGATATCGAAGATATTTAAGGTATTTAAAATTTTTAATAGAGTAAAAAGTAAAAGACATATCAAGGAAAGAAATGCATATATTTAAAATTTTGCATATGGAATGAATAAATTTAATGTATACAATAATAAAAAAAGGTATCTTAAATAATTATAAATGTATTATTAAAAATGTTAAATACTTAGAAAATGTTAAATGTTAAAAAAATGTTGAATGTTTAGAGAGCCTGATGGCCGAATGGCTAGCGCTCTGGCGTTCGGTACCACAGGTATCGTGTTCAAATCCCGGCTTTTCCCATGGGTGTTGTAGTGGTTCGGAATCCACTTTAAGCCGTAGGTCTCGGTCCTAATAAGAGCGTTACGGGGGCATTGTTACTCCGCGTCCGTGGCTTACCATCAAGTTATACGCGCTGCCTGGGTAATGCAAAGTGAGTAACATCGGTGCAGGCCTTATAGGCATCCAAAGACGTCCATGTCTGTTTGCCAGCTGCATTGGAAAACAAATATCCCCCCCCCAAAAAAAAAAGAAGCAAACTTTAAAGTTTTTCACCTTTAAATAATGTAAATGTGTTGTTATTTATTATTTACTTTGATTTAAAATATGAAGAAAAAATTTATCATTGATTCTATTGTATTTGTGAATGTATTAATTTTGTGGTGATAATATCTAATCAGATCGGGATTTTTTTTCTTCAATTCGAGTTGTCATTGTTCTGGATTAATTTGGTTTATTAAACTGTATATGAACAATAAAATAAAAATTTCTGCAATATATTTTATGAATACAATTACAGTCAAACAGTCAAAGTGATAGTTATAAATTTGACTGCATTAGAGTGTTAGTGTTATTTTAAAACGCATTATTTTTATTTTAAAAAAATTTGTATTGAAAATATTGTAAATTAATTAATTAAATCTACATATGAAGAACCTTTTGAGTGATAATATTTTTCTTGAGATTAGATTATTCTTAAAGTTATCCTTTTAATTTCTCAATCATGTCAGTGCTATACCGCTTTAAAAATTTCTTCTATATTTCATTCAGTAGTTTATCAGTTTAACAACTTCAATTAAAAATTAATTCATGTTAGAACATAAATTATAACTCTATTAACGAAAGCCGCTATACAATCAAAATATTTTAATCAAAAAATCTAAAAAGATCAGATGTAATTTTCAGTCAAGAAGAAATTTAAAAATTGTTTTTTAAAAACTTGCATTTAATGCATCATTAAAATTTCGTTTTTATTTATATAAAATAAATATATTTTTAGTGTTTTGGGTTATTTTTTCACCCCAAACTCAAGAATGTTTCTTTAAAAGAAACTTTCTTGTTATTGATAAGAAGACATTTTCTAAAAACTTACATAAAATATATCTGTATATTCCTCGAAATATTGTTTTAAAAATAATATTAAAATCCACATAGTTATTCTTTCAGAAATATTCCTTACTACCGGATTATTCTTCTCAAAAAATACGCTTTCCTCAAGTTATCCAATTATTCCCTACAATTCAAGAACCAAAGGGAAAAAGAGAGATCAAAGAAACACGGCATAAGTTTTTCTATTGGCCATCTTTTTCCCTCTTATTCTAAAACATATAACTCATAAATTGCTTTCATTCATTTTTTTAAAAATTTGTTTTGAACCCACAAAACTTAATTAAATATATGTATTAAATTTAATTAATTATATGGCATTTGAATAACAATATTTATTTTTAGATTAGATTATTCTTATAATTATATTTTTTATATGTTAATAATGTCAGTGATATAGCACCTTAATATTTAATTTGTTAGTTCATTCAGTAGTTTATTTGTTTAGCGTATAACATTAAAAATTAATTCATGTTATAACAAATTAAAACTCTATTAATCTTTTGTTATAACATAAACTCGATTAAAAAAGGCACTATTTTTTCTCTTTCTAATGCAGCTGGCAAACACAGACAGCTTGGTCTTTGGATGCCTTAAGGCAAGTGCTGCACAGACGTACTCACTTTGCATTACCCAGGGGGCGCGTGTAACTTGAAGATAAGCCACGGACGCGGAGTAACAATGCCCCCGTAACGCTCTACGATCCTATTAGGACCGGGACCTAGTTTTTAAAGTGGATTCCGAACCACTACAAACAACCATGGCACGGCCGGGACTCGAACCCGAAACCTGTGGTACCGAGCGCCAGAGCGCTAGCCACTCGACCATTCAGGCCCCCCAAGAAAGTCACTATAGAATCAAAATATTTTAATCACAAAAAGATCAAATGTGATTTTCAATAAAAAAAAATATAAAAAAAGGAATTTAAAAATTGTTTACACCACGCTAACATTTATTACATCATTAAAACTTTGTTTTTATTGATAGAAAAGAAGTAAAAAGTGGAAGAAACTTACGGTAGTACATTTTTGTGGAAGAAACTTTCTAATAAATACTCAAGTTGTTGTTGACAAAAAGATGTTTTCTAAAAGCTTACATGAAACATATCTGAATATTCCCCGAAATATTGTTAAAAAATAATATTAAAATCCTCAAATACATAGTCATCTTTTCGGAGATATGTCTTAGTACCGGATTATTCTTTGCAAAAAATGCGCTTTCGCCAAGATTTCCAATTATTCCCTACCAAAAGGGAAAAGAGAGATCAAAGAAACACCGGTCCTATGGTTTAAAGAGCCAATCTGCTGTAAGGCCCGACAGACAACTGTTTTCTAAAAAGTGGGATTTAATACATCATTATCAAAACTTTGTTTTTATTTATAGAAAAGAAATTTCAGTAAAGAAAAAGAAACTTTTTAGTGTTTTGGGTTATTCATTATTTTCCAAATACTGAAAAACGTTTTTCTAGAAGACACTTTCTAATAAATACTCCTGTTGTTGTTGACAAAAATATATTTTCTGATAATTTACACGTACATAAAACATATCTGAATAATCCCCGCTATATTGTTTTAAAATAATATTAAAATTCTCATAGTTATTCTTTCAGAGATATGCAGTGCCTTAGTACCGGATTATTCTTCCAAAAATGCATTTTCCCCAAGATTTCCAATTATTCCCTACCAAAAGGGAAAAGAGAGATCAAAGAAAATGGCATAAGTTTTTCTATTGGTCCCCTTTTTCCCTCCATATGTGCATTCCCTAACTTCAAAAGCTACGAAGACCTCCAATCGCCATCGTGCCTTGGAAACCATTTTCTGTAATGCAGAGAGTAATAATACTAGTTAGAGGATGATACTTGAAGCAGAAGCAACAATCCATGCAAGGTTGGTTCCTCCTAATAAGCATCTTAGAGGGAAGAGTTCGGATCCTTCACTGAAGGAGTCGTTCTTCCGCTACTCAAATCATTAAGGGAAGAAGGAAAAGAAAATAAGGAAGGGAGAAAGAGGGAAAAAAATAGGGAAAAAAAGAAACACAAATAAGTAAATAAAAGAAGTAAAATAACAGCGAGGTATTTTATTGCAATCATGATAAAATCTTAGAGAAGCGTATTCCATGCTAGTAATGAGCCACCGGTTTGTTTTAGATTAAGCCTGGACCAATGTAGTTTAGGGTAGTTGCGGCTTAGCAAGGGATGTAGAAGAGTTTTTGGGGGTGTTCTCCTCGTTGCCATTTAGAAGAAAGGAAAGAATTTGATATGGGTTTGGATCTTTTATAATGGTTAAGATAATCCAATGCAGCATGGCAATATATGCTTGGAAAGATTCTTATTTTCTGTTATAATGGATTAGTAATTCAAATTGATATGAAATATTTTTGGTAGGAAATTTATACGAAAATGGATTCTCAAAATAATATCTTAGTTTGACTTTCCGAATTTTTGAATAAAAATTGATGGAAGATTAATCAAAACGGATATGTAGATAAATTAATGTCATATTTTACAAACTCACTCAATAATAAGGAGTAACATTTTGATTTATTTAAAAGGCATGTAAAGTAATTTTAAAGCAAATATATTATTACATAAAATAATACATCATCATTGACGCAACAGCCCCATTGATCGCCAAGGCCATTTGCCTACTGGCAAAATACGAGACGAGAGATGTTTTCCTGTTCACTGGAGTTCTAGCCAATCTGCCATCAGTCCAGACAGGAAACTATTTTCTAAGAAGTAGCATTGAATGCATCATTAATGAAACTATTTTTTCATTTACAGACAAAAATTTCAATAAAAAAAGAGAAACATTTTAATACCTTGGATTACTATTTTTTTTCTCAAAACAGAAGAACGTTTTCCTAAAAGAAACTATATAATAAATACTCTAGTTGTTGACAGGAAACAAACAACTGAAAACTTACATCTGAATATTCCTCAAAAAATATTGTTTTAAAAATATTATTAAAATCCACAAAAACATTCGGATTGTTTGGCATATTTTCGGAGATATGCAGTATGATGCCTTAGTGCCGGATTATTCTTTGCAAAAATGCATTTTCCCAAGATTTCCAATTATTCCCTACAATCCACCAACCAAGGAAAAAGAGATCAAAGAAACATGGCATAAGTTTTTCTATTGGCCCCTTTTTCCCTCCAGATGTGCAGGCCCTAACTTCAAAAGCTACGAAGACCTCCAATCGCCATTGTGCCTTGGAAACCATTTTCTGTAATGCAGAGAGTAATAATACTAGTAGAGGATGATACTTGAAGCAGAAGCAACAATCCATGCAGGTTGGTTCCTCCTAATAAGCATCTTAGAGGGAAGAGTTCGGATCCTTCACTAGAAGGAGTCGTTCTTCCGCTATTCAAATCATTAAGGAAAGAAGAAAATAAAATAAGGAAGCAAGAGAGAGGGAAAAAATAAACACAAATAAGTAAATAAAAGAAGTAAAATAACAACGAGGTATTTTATTGCAATCATGATAAAATCTTAGAGAAGTATTCCATGCTAGTAATGAGTCACCGGTTTGTTTTAGATTAAGCCTGGACCAATGTAGTTAGGGTGGTTGCGGCTTAGCAAGGGATGTAGAAAGGGTTTTTGGGGGTGTTCTCCTCGTTGCTATTTAGAAGAAAGGAAAGAATTTGATATGGGTTTGGATCTTTTATAATGGTTAAGATAATCCCATGCAGCATTGCAATGTATGTTTAGAAAAGGTCCTTATTTTCTGATATAATGGATTAGTAATTTAAATTGGTCTGAAATATTTTTGGTAGAAATTTAAACGAAAAATTGATTCTCAAAATAATATTTTAGTTTGACTTTCAGAATTTTTGAATATCAAGTTCATGGGCGATTAATCAAAACGGATATGTAAATAAATTCATGTCATATTTTATAAATTCACTTAATTATGTAGTTTTTTTTATTTGTTTAAAAATAAATAAATTTTAAAAAAGTTTGAATTTATGTCATAACATAAATTATAACTATATTAAAGAAAGCCACTGTGTGATCAAAATATTTTAATCAGTAAATCACAAACAGATCAAATGTGATTTTCAATCAAAAAATAAGAAATAACATTTTAAAATTGTTTACTAAAAACTAAACATTTAATACATCATTATCAAAACTTTATTTTTATTTACAGAAAATAAATTTCTGCAAAAAAAATCTGTAGTGTTTTGAGTTATCCATTTTTTTCTAAAAACTGAAGAACGATTTTCTAAAAAAAACTTCATAATAAATACTCTAGTTGTCGACAAAAGATTTTTCTGAAAACTTATACAAAACATTTCTGAATATTCCAGAAATATTGTTTTAAAAATAATATTAAAATCCTCAAAATATAGTCATATTTTCAGAGTTATGCCTTAGTACCGGCTTATTCTTCCCAAAAAATGCGTTTTCCCCAAGATTTCCAATTATTCCCTACCAAAAGGGAAAAGAGAGATCAAAAAAAAACATGGCATAAGTTTTTCTATTGGCCCCCTTTTTCCCTTCAGATGTGCAGGCACTAACTTCAAAAGCTACGAAGACCTCCAATCGCCATCGTGCCTGGGAAACCATTTTCTGTAATGCAGAGAGTAATAATACTAGTTAGAGGATGATACTTGAAGCAGAAGCAACAATCCATGCAAGGTTGGTTCCTCCTAATAAGCATCTTAGAGGAAAGAGTTCGGATCCTTCACTAGAAGGAGTCGGTCTTCAGCTACTCAAATCATTAAGGGAAGAAGGAAAAGAAAATAAGGAAGGGAGAAAGAGGGAAAAAAATAAGGGAAAAAGAAAACACAAATAAGTAAATAAAAGTAGTAAAAAAACAGCGAGGTATTTTATTGCAATCATGATAAAATCTTAGAGAAGCGTATTCCATGCTAGTAATGAGTCACTGGTTTGTTTTAGATTAAGCCTGGACCAATGTAGTTAGGGCTGTTGCGGCTTAGCAAGGGGTGTAGAAGGGATTTTGGTGGGTGTTCTCCGCGTTGCCATTTGGAAGAAAGGAAAGAATTTGATATGGGTTCGGATGTTTTATAATGGATAAGATAATCCTATGCAGCATTGCAATGTTATTTTTAGGGGAAGGTCCTCATTTTCTGTTATAATGGATTAGTAATTTAAATTGATCTGAAATATTTTTGGGAGAAAATTCCTTCTGAAAACAATATCTTAGTTTGTTTTTCAGAATTTTTGAACATAAATTTATGGGAGATTATTAAGAATGGATATGTAGATAAATTCATATCCTATTTATAAACTCACTCTATAATAAGGAGTAACATTTTGATTTATTTAAAAGGCATGCAAAGCAAGTTTAAAGCAAAAATATTTAAAATATATTATTACATAAAATAATACATCATCATTGATGCAACAGCCCCATTGAGGGTAAAGGCCGCCTTCCTACTGGCCAATTACGAGACGAGGCATGTTTTCCTTTTTACAGCTTAGGATTATCAGCCCTATGCCCAAAAGCCATATTTGACCGGGTCCTACTGTTTAAAGTGGATTCCGAACCGTTTCAAACATCCATGGGACCGCCGGACTCGAACCCGAAATGTGTGAGCGACAGAGCACTAGCAACTTGGCCATTAGGCCCGATAGGAAACTGTTTTCTAAAAAAGTAGCATTTAATACATCATTATCGAAACTATTTTTTATTTATAGAAAAGAAATTTCAATACAGAAAAAAAAGTTTTTAGTGTTTTGGGTTATTCATTATTTTCCAAATAATGAAAAATGTTTTTCTAGAAGAAACTTTCTAATAAATACTCTAGTTGCTGTTTACAAAAAGATATTTTCTGAAAACTTACATCAAATATATCTGAATATTCCAGAAATATTGTTTTGAAAACAATATTAAATCCACAAAACTTAAGTCATCTTTTTTTGGAGATATTCCTTAGTACCGGATTATTCTTTGCAAAAAATGCGTTTTCCCCAAGATTTCCAATTATTAACCTACCAAAGGGGAAAAGAGAGATCAAAGAAACATGTCATAAGTTTTTCTATTGGCCCTTTTTTTCCCTCCAGAAGTGCAGGCCCTAACTTCAAAAGCTACGAAGACTTTGAATCGCCATCGTGCCTGGGAAACCATTTTCTGTAATGCAGAGAGTAATAGTACTAATTAGAGGATGATACTTGAAGCAGAAGCAACAATCCATGCAGGTTGGTTCCTCCTAATAAGCATCTTAGAGGGAAGAGTTCGGATCCTTCACTGGAAGGAGTCGTTCTTCCGCTACTCAAATCATTAAGGGAAGAAGGAAAAGAAAATAAGGGAGGGAGAAAGAGGGGAAAAAATAGGGGGAAAAGAAACACAAATAAGTAAATAAAAGAAGTAAAATATCAGCGAGGTATTTTATTGCAATCATGATAAAATCTTAAGGGAAGCGTATTCCATGCTAGTAATGAGTCACCGGTTTGTTTTAGATTAAGCATGGACCAATGTAGTTAGGGTAGTTGCGGCTTAGCAAGGGATGTAGAAGGGTTTTTGGGGGGTGTTCTTCGCGTTGCCATTTGGAAGAAAGGAAAGAATGTTATGGGTGGATATTTTGTAATGGTTAAGATAATCCTATGCATCAATGCAATATAGGCTTGGAAAGGTCCTTATATTTTGCTAAAATGGATTAGTAATTTAAATTGATATGAAAAATAGTTGGTAGAAAATTTGTACGAAACTAATATCTTATGATTCTGAAAATAATATATTAGTTTAAATTTCAGAATTTTTGAATATAAGTCTATGCGAGTAGTATGTGAAAATAAGCATAGCATAGTGTGTAGCATATGTAGATAAAGTTACTTTAAAATATTTTATAAACTCACTCATTAATAAAGAGTAGCATTTTATATTAATTAAAAAGTATGTTATTTCATTAATTAAAAAGCATGCAAAGCATGTTTTTTAAAGCTTTTCATCAAACGCTCTGCAGTTGTATGAGACCAGGACCTACGATTTAAAGTGGATTCCGCACCACTGCAAACACCTATAGCAACACCCGAAATCTAAGCATAAGTTGTGGTACCGAGCATCAGAGTTCTAGTTACTTACTGAGATTTCTCTAAGTGATTAAATAAAATTATTGTTTCGTATTGTAGAATAATCAAAAAATACTTTATAATGAGAGTGTAAGTATACTATAAATACATTGTAAATATATCGTGTAAATTATATCAGCATAATTGCACTTGTATTATGGTAGGAATAGTTGTTTTATATGTATAAATATATAGAGATAGATAGATAGATATTATGCGGCATTTTCATATTATATCCAAGTTGCTACACAGCAATAGAGAAAATAAGAAATATATATCCGTAATATTTAGTGTATTTAAATTTTTAAGTAGCAATAAAGATGCTTTTATCGTACTTTTAAAATACGATTTTATCAAATATGACATCTGGTAGCATAACTGTGTAAAATACTACAAAATACTTTTATAACCTTAACATATTTGTATAGTTTAAACAAAATTTAAAATAAAGCCATTCATATTCATGTTTTTTATTTGCAATACAAAGCCATAGTAAAATTTATTCCGTGGGTAGACTAAATGTTGTTTTCAACAGTTACTTACATCAGCTTATTTTAAGCAAATGAGATACTGTAAGATATTTTAAATGAACTGTAAAAGAAGCAGAAAAGTAAGTTCTAGAGCAGACTGCATATCTTGCAATATTGAATATGAGATAAAAGTTGAAAATTTCAATAAACTTCTTCTTTATATGCGCATAAAAATATCATTTATACTCCCCCACAATGCATTTAGGTAATGCGTTCCATCTCCTCACATTGTGCAACTCAATATTCTAATACACACACAAAAAAAAAAAATCAGTTCTAAGAAGGAAATGTGCTGAAAAAATTGTGTAAACCACGCGATGATTTCATGAAGATGTAAGAAGAAGTTAGAATGAAATAAAAGAAAACACTGGAATTATACACTTATATTAAGCGTTTGCATAAACCATTTATTTCGATTACGTGAATCTGCATCGATTAAGCTGGTTGGAAAAGAATGAAAGAATAAAAGAACACATTTTGGCACGATGGCAACTAAACAGAGTCGATATCGTTCATGCAAACAAATAAGCCATCAACTCCGAAGAAAACCGAAGATCGACTAAGAATTTGAATTTATTGTTAAGACTCGTAATGCTTTTGCAGTGTGATAAAGACATTAAGATAAAAATCAGGAATAAACTCACATTAAGAAGGCAGACCTCATAAAGCCGAACCGGGCCTTTTATTTTGCTTTGACAGAGCTTATTACAAGTAATGTTACCAGTAATAAAGAGGGAAAAAGTAAACAAGGAGAGAAAAATGTTCTCCACAACTGTAACTGGAAAAAATATGGAGTGGAACAGAAAAATGGCTTTCGCTATTACTTTTATAGCGAAGTATTTTATCTTAGAAATGCGGTATTTTTAGATCAAGAACTTTGAATTTTCAAATATGTTTACCTATAATTTATGGACTAAGTAGCTTATTAAAATTTATGAAAAGGAATCATTTTATTTATTTTGATATTGGTGTCTTGTGCAATTATTTTCTGGATAGTTATTTGGGTAATGATTATCAGATGTTGTTTAAATTTAAAGAAATTGATCATTAAAAACAGAATGCGTTATTGAATATACTATTAAATAAATATATACTGGCTCACTAGAATTCTACAGATGAATTCTAGCGAATTCCACCTATTATATGTATACTGTTGTCCAAAAGTTAAGCATAATTGATAATTATGTGAATAAAGAAGGAACTGTAAATCAGTATGGCGGGAAACGTGATATGCGAGTGTAGAATGGTTATAAAATAAGAAAGCAAATCAAAAGTACGATAATAATTTTATTATCCGAAGTAGCAGTTTGAAAGAAAACTGAGCATAGCAAGGGTTCACACTTTAAAGAAAAAATGAAAAAAAACATTAAAGAAAATACTGATGCTATAGTTTTATAAGGCGTGTGGTCATCTCTGACAACCAGGCACGCTGCGCAGCGATTTACCATACTTGCTATGAGATGATGAATGAGTTGTGGGCTCAAACGGTTCCAAGCTTCTTGGAGAGCTCTCTACAGTTCTGTAATGGAGCTTGGTGGGTGCGAAAGGGCTGTAATTTGTCTCCCGAGCATATCCCATACATGCTCGATATATTTTAAATCAGTTGAGTTCGCAGGCCACGATATGCGCTGGTCAACAGGCCACGACATGTGCAGGCCACGACATGAGCAAGTCATCAACCAGCACCGTTAGGTGACATGGCGCATTATCATCCATGAATATGAAGTCAGGACCGACAGCACCTCGAAACAAGCGAACATAAGGCTCAAGAACTTCGTCTCTGTATCTTTGACCAGTCACAGACCCCGTGTCAAAGAATTGGAGGTCTGTGCGGCCGTCCATCATGATGCCTGCCCATACCATTACTCCCTTTGATGGAAAATGATGCCTTTCCGTTATGTTTCTTGGTTCAAATCGTGTTCCACGCTCTCTCCATATCGTTACCCGTCGAGAATCCCTACGCAAACTAAACCGGGACTCGTCACTGAACATCACATTGGCCCACACTCCAATGTTGATGTTTCAAACTCCAGTTCAAACGAGCGCATTTATGCGCAGACGTGAGGAGAATGCAAATTGCTGGTCTTCTGGCATACAGGCCAGCATGATTGAGTCTCCTGTAAACATTTTGTCTCGAAATTCGTATTCCTTTTTCGACTGTGAGCGCCGAACCCAGTGCTCTGGCAGTACTGCCCTTCTGGCGTCGCGCATTTATTACCAGATATTGGTCTTGGTTAGGGGTTGTGACTCTTGGTCGCCCGTTCTTTGAAGCCTCTGCCACAGTCTTGAGATCACAGACTGGTCCTTATTCAAAATTCGAGACACTTCGATTTGTGATCGTCGGGATTCCAGTATTCCAACGATTCTTCCTTTCGAAAACATGTCCAATTCGCGTCTTTGTGCCATCATTCACCTTGTTTGATGGTTAACAACGTTCATTCGCACAGCAGTTGCACGAAACTTGTCTGAACTGCCTATGCTGCGTGAATCAGTTTTTCTGCGTTTCGACATGCGCAGGTGTTTTGCGCAGGACGTAGTCGACTGAAAAGTTTTGCAGAAACCCAATGTTTCTTCTTCACCCAATTAATATCCGCAATATATTTGGAATAATTTTACGAATATTTACTCCATGTTTTTCGCATTTTACGATTTATGCTTAACTTTTGGACACCAGTGTATATATATATATACATATGACTAATAATTTATAACATATGGACAATCATAACACATAATTTACAGTAATGAACATATGATCAAATTTTATAACAAAATTCCGCAGACTAATTACATTAGTAACTAATTATTTTGAAGTTAGTTTTTAAATTAATCATAATAATCCAACATTTTATGGATTATTATTATTTTTAAATTAAAAAATATTCAAGAAAATGTATAGATATTTTTAGCCATAACGTATACATAAAACAATCAAAAATCGTATACATAAAACAATACATTAACAAATTTGTCTCCATTTATTTTTTAGTTATTGTAATAATATTTAACCATTGTATTGTTTCCTTTTTAATCATTGTAATAATATTTAACCATTGTATTGTTTCCTTTTTAATCATTGTAATAATATTTAACCATTGTATTGTTTCCTTTTTAATCATTGTAATAATATTTAACCATTGTATTGTTTCCTTTTGAACTATTGTCTCCATTTACTATTGTTCCAGCTCTCTATTCCTTTTTAACCAAACAATAATAATAATCCATCAGTTATGGATTATACTTTTTTTTGCAAAAAGAATATTCAAGAAAATGTATAGGTATTTTTAGCCATAACATAGACATATAGCGAACGAATAACACACATATATTTTTTGGTTTATCATTAAAGTCCATTAACAAATTTGTCTCCATTTCCTTTTTTAACCATTGTTGAGGTCAAATTCATAAACATATAACATTTAAGTACGCTACTCCGCTACTGATATCCCCATGGACTGCTACTCATTCCTTTGGACCATAAATTCTGTATCCAGCTCTCTATAAGTGCCATTAAACAAAAACGGGCGATGAGAGATTCAACACCACTGCTTTATGTATTTCAAGTAAACAAAAGGAAAGGGGAGGGTGTTTGAGCAGAAGTTTATGTCACGCTGCAACAAGCTGAAGGAAAAGATGAATAATAATAAAAAAGAACAGAAAAAAGAAAGAAAAGGAACAGTAGAGACTCAAGTCAAACCCTCAACTAAATTGTTTCCCTCACGTGTACCCAGTGAAGACAAGAGGATGATAAGTTTTTACGAGCAACTGGAGACTAATGTCAGGCTCGAGTCCCCCGAGGCATTCTGTCTCTTATGCTCTTTTATTTTAATGGGACATCGGAGACCGCCCGCCGCTCATAACGGTTAGCAAATAGAAAAGGGAAGGAAAACAATAAATATATAAATAAAGAAGAAGACAGCCACGAAACTTTCGCATGTATCCGGCAATAAAATGGTCCTGTAATCGTAAGCCACATTTCGGAGCAATTGTATGTTAGCGATATGGGTCCTTTGTCCACGATGCCTCGCACTGCCACTAAAATATACGACATTTTTTTACTGGGGATGCATGCATGAGAAAGAGGGATGGCCTCGCATTTGGATGGAAATCCTCATGTTCCGACCGACATCCATAAATCTGGAGCCTATGATACGTTTGCCTTATTTTTTTGCTTGTTCGCAAAATAAGATCTCTGTGCTTATGTCGGGAGTTTATGCCTTCCGATGGCTCCGCAGATAAAAGGATTGTTGCTCATAGAGAAACGTAAGCTGCACTTTTTCTAATGACTATCTTCCTCGCGTATTGTGTCTTCCTTTCTGTTCTGGTGTAAGGAAGATTATTATTCTTACCATATTGGTTCCCTTCACTTTTATTTATGGAGCACACGATAATCATATGTGTTTATAAAACAAAATTAACTGAGCATGTTATTGATAGGGTAAATGAATTTAATACTTTTGTTTCCTGGCGTACCAATTTAAACATACATAAAAGTTATAAAAAGTAATTAATATGTCTTACTTTTAATTCGTGACTTTTACTTAGTTACTGAATCAATTTAATAGATTTGATGATAATGATCTTAATTTGATGATGCTGATTATGATGAATTTGGTGATGGTGATGATTTTCATAACGATGACCATAATTTAAAAATTTGTTGGGTACTTAGAATGAGTACGTTAACCATGCAAATATTTCCTATGAAAAATTACATTTACTTTTAATAAGTAAATACTTTTTCTTTTACACTTTTTCTAATGATAATCTTCCTTGCGTATTGTGTCTTCCTTTCTGTCTGGTGTAAGGAAGATTATTCTTCTTACCATATTGGTTCCCTTCACTTTTATTTATGGAGGACACATATAATCATATGTGTTTGTTAAAGAAAAATTAACTGTGCATTTTATGTATAGTATAAATAAATGTAATACGTTTTAGTACTTTAATGGCACACATTTATTCATGCATAAGGGATATAAAATAATTAGTATTCTTACTTTAATTATGTGACTTTTACTAGTTACCGAATGAATTTAATGAATTTGATGATATTGATCTTAATCTTATGATTATGATGAATTTGATGATATGATTTTCATGATTATGATCATAATTTAAAAATTTGTTGGGTACTTATAATGAATACATTAACCATGCAAATATTTCTGCCCAAAACACTCTCTAATGGTGTACATGAAAAAACAAATGCATACGAAAAATTACGTTTACTTATTATAATTAAATACTTTTTCTTTTGCACTTTTTCTAGTGACTGTCTTCCTTGTGCATTGTGTCTTCCTTTCTGTCTGGTGTAAGGAAGATTATTATTCTTACCATATTGGTTCCTTTCACTTTTATTTATGGAGGACACTTATAATCATATGTCATTGTTAAAGCAAAAGTAACTGTGCAGAGAATAACGGAATTTAATACGTTTTAGTACTTTAATGGCACAAATTTATGAATGCAACATTAGTATGTCCTACTAATTAGTGTGTCCTACTTTTAATTCGTGACTTTTACTTAGTTACTAAATCAATTTAATGGATTTGATGTTGATGATGATCTTGATTTGATAATATTGATAATAAATTTGATGATGATGATGATCATAATTTAAAAAATTGTGGAGGAATTATTTGACAGGTACTTAGAAAGAATACATTAACCACGCAAATATTTCTGACCAAAGCACTTTCTAATGGTGTACATGAAAAAACAAATGTATATGAAAAATAATACAAATTTTAAAGAATAATATTCATAAAATAATATACTCCTCCCCCCCCGTCCAATACATAGCATTATTTTACGAAAACCAATATACGGAGCAAGAGTTGTTAGGCTTTTTTTTAACCAAACAAAATAAAATGGTTAGATTTAAAATGGTATAATGATCTACAAATAAAATTTTATAATTTTAATTCTTATAGTTATAATTATAATAATTATAATTATAATAATTATAATTATAATAATAATAATTATAATTATAATTATAATAATCTTATAATTATAATTCTTCCATAAAAAAAATTCAGATTTAATTTTCTAGACTATAATACAATAATAATAATAATATAACGTAACGAAACAGTTTTTTTTTCTGCTTTATATATTGTACTCATTATAACTTTGATTGAAACTGATTTGAACTACATTAAATCAAAATTTAAATATTATAAGACTTCTGTTTCTAGTGAAATCGTACACTTGTTTAATCATTGTATGGTACTTACGTATTAACGCCACCGTAGCAGAAAAAGCGCCAATAAAGCGCTAATGCGCCAATAAAGAGCTACCAATGCGCCAATAAAGAGCTACCAATGCGCCAAAATAGAGGCTGTTTTGAATCTATGTTAAAGATATCGGCCCATTTTCCACCAAAATCCGAATGACTACTTTGTTTTTAAATAAAGTGTTTTGAATTTTGAAAGTGTTTTGATTTTAAATAAAGTGTTTTATATATTTTATGATTTGTCACAAAAATTTTAAGTGTAGATTGGCGCCACTTAAAAAACGCCAAATCTGTAGCTGCGGTGGCGTTAATACGTAAGTAGCCATTGTTATTGCTAACAAATATTATATAGAAATAATTATTTTAGTTTACGCGATTGCTGGATGACCAACAGTAAGTAATAAATTTTATTGCTGATATTCCGATGGATATCTGGTAATGTACCTATTACTGAGGAGTTACTCAGTTCTGAGCTATCCATATAGTTTGAAAATTAATGCTTATGATTCCAAAAATACGAGATATTATTTCTTTGCGGTAAGATTTTTCTAATAGTCAAAAGACCTTTGAAGTATATTAGTTGTTTTCTAAATATGAAGTAACACTATGTGATACGCTAACTATCTATTCTTAATAATATGATCACAGCTACAATTAATAATATTATAATTTATTTATATGTATATGAAAAGCATTTGATATTTCTTAATTCATAACGATTCACATGCTTTTAGATAAGTCCTACATTTACTTTGAGGTCACTAAAAATAAAGATAATGATTATTTCACTTTCAAACACATAGATTCTTTCAAACCACTACAGCGTTCTTGAAACTTGATTAAAAGTCTACGATCTTGAATTATTTCTTCTTTAATTTGTTTTTATCAAGTATAAATCATATGCTAAAGCATATCCATAATTTAAAAGTCTTTTAAGAACGTTTTATTTTATTGTCATTTTAAATAATTGCTCAACTTGAAGCTGAAATATTCATACTTATTGCATGTTTGATGTGCATTGATTTTTTTATTTCATATTTATTTCATATTATTATTTCATATTTATTTCATTCATTTATTTCATATTTATTTCATTTATTTTATTTCATATTTATACTAAAAATTGGACAATTTTTCAGACCAATAGTAGTTGGTTGGCATCTCTAGCAACGCCTTTTTTCAGGTTCTAAATATTTCCTTAGAAATGGAAGGTGATTTGCAACTGTCCTTTCTAGATAGTCTCAGATATGATATATGTGATTTAAAGCTAGAAACCTAGCTTGTCGATTCATCAAATGAATGCCTTCATTTTTTAGAAATTCTACTAAAATTATAACTACCTATAGTCTTGAAAAAGAAAAACATCGACTTCCAAGACATCATCCCTATGTTTCAGAGCGATGTATGTGCACTCTTCTAACATGACGTCTGCCCAAACCATCAAACCCTTACTGTGGTTGCCGGATCTTTCACTGATATGACAGATATTAACATTCCAGATTCGTCTCATAAAAACGTGTGTCGAAACCCAATGATTACGATGAAATAAGACTCATCAATCAATAAACCGGTCGTCCATTGATATCTAGTCCGAAATCGATGTTCTATGAACCATGTTAAACGTGTTATCTCGCACAGATGAGTGAACGGGTCGTAAATAACAGGTCTTGTTGCAAACATACCTCTCTCATGTAGCCTACTAGAAGCATTTAGAAATATATAGAATGTCCAATATTGCGTCTTGTTCTTGGAAGATTACAGGATCTAATGAGAGAAAGCCTGTTCCAAAGCATTCAATAGACATAACATGTAGTGAAGATCAACATTTGCCAATTATAGCACAGTACATCAAGAGTGCAAGAGCTTCTCAACTCTGTCGTAACATTGATGCAGCCTCATAAAAAGCGAGATTCCAGACAGTTCCAGATTTTTTATAAGGAAATTCAAATAATTAAGTTTCAAAGTTGTAATGAGTGAAATTTATAAAGCATAAGAAAAAAAAAAAAGATTCAGCTGGAATCTCGCTTTTATGAAGCTGCATCAATGTCACTAAAGAGTTGAAAAGCACTTGCTCTCTTGATGCACTGTGATATAATTGGCAAATATTGATCTTCACTACCTGTTATGTCTATTGGATGCTTTTGAACAGGCTTTCACACATTTTTTTTTCTAATGCACCTGGCCACTTTTTCTAATGCAGCTGGAGCGCTAGCCACTCGGCCATTCAGGTCCATGCTTTCTCTCAATAGATCATGTATTCGCAAATCTTCCAGGAGCCAAACCCAATATTGAACATTTCATATATTTCTCCAGCAATCTTCTGTTGAGGATAGCCTGCCTCCAATATCCCTATCAAATACTCCCATAAATATATCCCCATACCCCCACGCCCTCCCCATAAATACTCATTCCTCCATTTGAGTGCTAGTAGTCATCAATTTCACCAGTTAGCTTTTGAATTTCATTAGATATTTTACAAAACATAAAAGGCGAAATTAGGTGAAGTGAGTATAAGCTATCAAAGCTCTGAAATCCCTACAGGCTATTATAAGGCCTGTTCTTCTTTACTCCTTACTCCTAACACACATATACATATACACTTTCAGATAAATCACCAGAGATTTGCATATTTGTTAATAAAGTTTACTTTTATCTTACATTTTGTACTTTTGGATAAAATTGACCAAGTAGCATTATCTTCAAATTTGCACGGATATTCTTTAAAATAAAAAGTAAATGTTATTTACTATAAACAATTTATATGTATAAGTGTATAAGTTGGTATAATTTTAATATGTATAAGTTTAATATGTATAAGTTTAATATGTATAAGTTTAATATGTATAAGTTTAAGTATATGTATAAGTTTAATATGAATATGAAATCATGAATTGAGAATTATCAGGAGGTATAGATTGTTTCATTTTATTGAACTGAAAGAAATGTTTTATATAATAAATTAAGTAAAATATATTTAAAAACAAATTATTTTTAAAAATAACGAATTTCGTAAATATCAGCATTATATTGGCATTAACTTCTAAATTATTAGTAAAAATTTGCAATGCTCTCCTTACATTTTATTTATACACGTATATTATTGAATATATATAATATTTGACTGTACTAATATGCTATTCTGCGTATGTTTCCACTGTATTATCTTAAAATTACAATGGCAATGCTCTTTTTAATTTCAGTAGAATAATAGATGCAAACTAGTTTTTGATGTACTACTTCCATTTCACTTGCCCTGACATTAAAACTCTAGTTAGGAACTCAAAAGAAAAATATTCTCCCGAAGTTCTCGATAATGAAGAAGAAGAAATAAACTAAATAAGACCTTTACAGAAAATTCTTCACTCCCAAACTCTTTGTTGGCAGCTAAGTCTTTTTCCTGAAACACACTCCCGCGTTTCAAAGGTGATTTCTGAAGACATCTAAATCCGCTTTTCCCCGCTTAGAAAAGGAACGTAATTCGATTTCGAAACGTGCAACTTTCCCCCTCCCATTCAATGTCAAACGCATGAATCGTAACTCGTCCCAAATTCATCTTCTTTTTTTTTCTTTATTTTTGTTCGATTTCTCTCAAGGCTATTGTGAACTGTTGTCTCACGTGAATCCGCTCGTATTTAAAGCAGCTTGTCCAGTTGTTTTTCTGCAAACCTCTTCGCGAGTTTAGTTCTGGAAGGAAAAAAAAGAAAAACAATAATCTGGCTGAAAGCCTTTCGTAGAAGACTATGCTTTCTCATGCCAAGCGTGAAGGCTACTTAAGTTCAGTTTTATGGGAATCTATAGTCGAAAATTTTTTTTCTTCAAAATGTTGCTCTAACTCTAGACTAAAAGGGAAAAGAACACAGTTTACTATTCCTAAGAATGCAAAGGAAATAA
This sequence comes from Caerostris darwini, assembly GCA_021605075.1. NCBI lineage: Eukaryota > Metazoa > Arthropoda > Arachnida > Araneae > Araneidae > Caerostris > Caerostris darwini. Next base: position 84,917 of record BPLQ01003672.1, on the reverse strand, counting down.
AATAGAGGCGAATATCATCGCCTTCAAATCTGTATGTATATTTTTCAAAATCAGATGACTTAGAAATGTTATGTACTATAATCAATATAGGCATATACATATACCTAAAGTTTAATGTGAATATGAATTCATGAATTGATAATTATCAGGAGAAATCTGTTGATTTTTTTACTTTATTTAATTGAAGGAACTGTTTTAGATAATAAATTAAGTAAAATATATTTAAAAAAAATTATTTATCTTCAATAACAAATTTTGTATATAGCAACACTATATACACTGAAGTGACAAAAGTCATGGGATAGCAATATGCAAATTTTCAGATGGCAGTAGCATCGCGTAGAACAGGTATAAAGGCGCAGTGCTTTGGCAGAGCTTTCATTTCTGTTCAAGTTATTCATGTGAAGAGGTTTTGACGGGATGATGACCGCACGACGGGAATTAACAGACTTTGAACGCGGAATGTTAGTTGGAGCTAGACGCATGGGTCATACCATTTCGGACATCGTTAGAGAATTCAACATTCCCAGATCCACTGTGTCAAGAGTGTGCCGAGAGTATGAAATTTCAGGTATAACATCCCACCATGGACAGCGCAGTGGTCGACCGCCTGCACTTAACGACCGAGACCGGCGAAGTCTGCAAAGAGTCGTAAATTCTAACAGACAAGCAACACTGCGTCAAATAACCGCAGAAATCAATGTGGGACGTACAAGGGACTTGTCTGTTAGAACTGTGCGGAGAAATTTGGCTTTCTTAGGCTATTCCAGCAGAAGACCGACTCGAGTGCCTTTACTGACAGAACGACATCACTCGCAGCGACTCTCGTGGGCACGTGAGCATATCGGTTGGTCCCTAGATGAATGGAAAACCGTGGCCTGGTCCGATGAGTCACGATTTCAGTTGGTAAGAGCTGATGGTAGGGTTGGAGTGTGGTGCAGACCCCACGAAGCCATGGACCCAAACTGTCAGCAAGGCACTGTTCAAGCTGGTGGTGGCTCCGTAATGGTGTGGGCTGTTTTTTCATGGCATGGACTTGGTCCTCTGGTGCGACTGGACCGAACATTGACTGGAAATGCTTATGTTCTGCTACTTGGAGATCACTTGCAGCCATTCATGGACTTCATGTACCCAAACAACGATGGGATTTTTATAGATGACAATGCGCCATGTCACCGGGCCACAACTGTTTGCGATTGGTTTGAAGAACATTCTGGACAATTCCAACGAATGATCTGACACCTAGATCGCCCGACATGAATCCCATCGAGCATTTATGGGACATCATCGAGAGGTCTGTTCGTGCCCAAAATGGTGGCACCATCAACGCTTTCACAATTATGGACGTCTATCGAGACAGCATGGCTCAATATTCCTGCAGAAGACTTCCAACGACTTGTTGAGTCCATGCCACGTCGAGTTGCTGCACTTCGCCGGGCGAAAGGAAGGCCGACACGATATTAAGAGGTATCCCATGACTTTTTTCACTTCAGTGTATAGTTATTCCTAAATTATTATCACACCTTTGCAATGCTCTCCTTTATTTATGCGCGTAAATTATTGAATATCTAAAATATTTTATTGCAAAGATTCAACGCCTGCAAATATTTTCTTTGTATTCTCTTAAAGTTATAATGCTAGTATTGTCATCTCTTTTTAAATGTTAATATAATAATGCATACAAAATAGTTTTTGATATACTACTTTCATTGCACTTGCTCTGACATTAAAACTGTAGTTAGGAACTCAAAAGAAAAATATTCTCTCGAAGTTCTCGAAGAAGAAGAAACTAAATAAGCACCCTTTAAATGAAATTCTTCACTCCCAAACTCTTTGTTGGCAGCTAAGTCTTTTTCCTGAAACACACTCCCGCGTTTCAAAGGTGATTTCTGAAGACATCTAAATCAGCTTTTCCCCGCTTAGAAAAGGAACGTAATTCGATTTCGAAACGTGCAACTTTTCCCCTCCCATTCAATGTCAAACGCATGAATCGTAACTCGTCCCAAATTCTTCTTCCTTTTTGTTCTTTATTTTTGTTCGATTTCTCCCAAGGCTGTTGTGAACTGTTGTCTCACGTGAATCCTGCTCGTATTTAAAGAAGCTTGTCCAGTGGTGTTTTTGCAACCTCCTCGCGAGTTTAGTTCTGAAGGGGGAAAATAAAAACAATAGTCTGGCTGAAAGTGCTTCGCAGAAGACTGTGCTTTCTCATGCGGAGGGTGAAGTCTACTTAAGTTCAGTTTTATGGGAATCCATAGTTCAAAATATTTTTTTTTCTTGAAAATGTTGCCCTAACACTGGACTAAAAGAACACAGTTTACTATTCACTTACTATTCCCAAGAATACAAAGGAAATAAAATAGATGCTTCCATTTTAAAAGTAAAACGGTTTTAAAATTTTCAAAATTAAATTTTGATTTACTTTTTTTTCTATTCAAAATTAGAAATCAGTATTATATCTTATAATTTACTTCTTGGAATTTTTTTTTTCAAATTCTTTCGGAATTAAATATTATTACTGAACTTTATATCTATATATATTGATATAATGTTTAATTTGAATATGATAATATGAATTTATGAATTGAGAATTATCAGAAGGGATCTATTGATGTTTTTCATTTTATTGGATTGAAACAACTGTTTTAGATAATAAATTAAGTAAAAAAAAATTTAAAAATAGATAATTTTTATTCTTGAATAACAAGGGTAATGGATAGCATCATTATATTGGTATTACCTTCTAAATAATTTGCAAAAATTTGCAATGCTCTCTTTATATTTTATTTATGGCGTAAATTATTGAATATCTATAATATTTTGTCGCACAGATTTAACACCTATACATATTTTTATTGTATTCTCTTAAAGTTATAATGTTAGTATTGTCATCTCTCCTTTTAATTTTAATAGAATAATAGATATAAAACAGTTTTTGATGCACTACTTCCATTTCACTTGCCCTGACATTAAAACTCTAGTTAGGAACACAAAAGAAAATTTTACTCTCGAAGTTCTCGAAGAAGAAGAAACTAAATAAGCACCCTTTAAAGAAAATTCTTCACTCCCAAACTCTTTGTTGGCAGCTAAGTCTTTTTCCTGAAACACACTCCCGCGTTTCAAAGGTGATTTCTGAAGACATCTAAATCCGCTTTTTCCCGCTTAGAATAGGAACGTAATTCGATTTCGAAACGTGCAACTTTCCCCCTCCCATTCAATGTCAAACGCACGAATCGTAACTCGTCCCAAATTCTTCTTCTTTTTTTTTTTTTTTTTTTTTTTTTTTTTGTTCGATTTCTCCCAAGGCTATTGTGAACTGTTGTCTCACGTGAATCCTGCTCGTATTTAAAGCAGCTTGTCCAGTTGTTTTTTGCAAAATCCTCGCAAGTGTAGTTCTAGAGGGTAAAAAATATAAACAATAGTCTGGCTGAAAGAGCTTCGTAGAAGACTGTGCTTTCTCATGCGGAGGGTGAAGGATACTTAAGTTCAGTTTTATGGGAATCTGTAGTTCAAAATATTTTTTTTTCTTCAAAATGTTGCTCTAACTCTGGACTAAAATGGATAAAAAACACAGTTTACTATTCACTTACTATTCCTAAGAATGTAAAGGAAATAAAATAGAGGCAAATAGCATTTCCTTCCGATTTGCATGTACATTTTTTAAATTGAGATGACTTAGATGTGTTATCTACTATAATCAATTTAGGTATATACATATATATAAAGTTTAATGTGAATATGAATTCACGAATTGATAATTATCAGGAGGAATCTGTAGATTTTTTTTATTTTATTGGATAAAATAACTGCTTTAGATAATAAATTAAGTAAAATATATTTAAAAACAAATTATTTATTTTCAATAACAAATATTGTAAATAACAGCATTATATGAAATATTAACTCATAAATTATTATCAAACATTTGCCTGAAATGCTCTCTTTATATTTTAAAAGTAAGTCTTCTCAAGTCTTTTAAAGTCAAGTCTTTTTCCTGAAATGCTCTCCTTATATTTTATTTATGGCGTAAATTATTGAATATCTATGAAATATTGTTGTATAGGTTCAACGCTTATAAATATTTCCATTTTATGCTCTTAAAGTTATAATGCTAGTATTGTTATCATTCTTTAATAATGATAATCTGTTAATAAATATCTGTTTTGTGTATCTGTTAATAGAATAACAGATAAAAAACAGTTTTTCATATACTACTTAAATTTCACTTGCCATGACATTAAAACTATAGTTAGGAACACAAAAGAAAAACATTCTCCGAAAGTTCTCGAAGAAGAAGAAACTAAATAAGCACCCTTTAAACAAAATTCTTCACTCACAAACTCTTTGTTGGCAGCTAAGTCTTTTTCTCTGAAACACACTCCCGCTTTTCAAAGGTGATTTCTGAAGACATCTAAATCCGCTTTTTCCCGCTTAGAAAAGGAACGTAATTCGATTTCGAAACGTGCAAGTCTCCCCCTCCCATTCAATGTCAAATGCATGAATCGTAACTCGTCCCAAATTCTTCTTCTTTTTTTTTCTTTATTTTTGTTCGATTTCTCTCAAGGCTATTGTGAACTGTTGTCTCACGTGAATCCGCTCGTATTTAAAGCAGCTTGTCCAGTTGTTTTTTGCAAGATCCTCGCGAGTTTAGTTCTGGAGGGAAAAAAATAAAAACAATAGTCTGACTGAAAGTGCTTCGTAGAGACTGTGCTTTCTCATGTGGAGCGTGAAGGCTACTTAAGTTCAGTTTTATGGGAATCTATAGTTCGAAAATATTTTTTTTCCTTCAAAATGCTGCTCTAACTCGGGACTAAAAGGGAAAAGGAACACAGTTTACTATTCCCAAGAATGCAAAGGAAATAAAATATTGGCTTCCCTTTTAAGAGTAAAATGATTTTAAGAATTTTAAAATTAAATTTTGATTTACTTTTATTTCAATACAAAATTAGAAATCAGCATTATATCTTATAATTTATATACTTAGAATTTTTAAAGAAATTCCTCCAGAATTAAAAATTATTACTGTAAATTTTTCTACATACATTACCGAACAAAAAATAATCAGTGAATGAAATATATGAGATGACTAAAATGTCAAGTTAATTGAAATTTTATTTTCAAGAAATGCAATTATCACTATCGAAAACTATAAACAGCCCACCTCTGACCATTGTGAAATTGTGTTCCCCCTTGGCATTGATACTAAGAGTTAGGGTTATTCCTTTGTAGGATTTCTTGCCAAAACCTCTCTATTGTCGACTTTCATAAAGTGAGAACCTGGAACGACCAGAAGCCCTTAATAGTCAGATCACAAAAGTATTATATTGGAAGTAAATCTGGTGATTTATCGAGCTTTGGAAATATGTTCACAAATTCTATTAAGTACAAAATAAATCAATGAAAAAGTCGTGTACAGCTGGACAGCACTCTGTAAGCTCGTGGTTTGAAAAGAGCAATGCAACAATCGTTAACTTAAAAGACGTAATAAAAAGATACTACTATTGCTCTACAACTATACAGCCAAAAATGTGTATTAATATTAAAGAGAGCGGATACCAAATAAAATGACGTCTTAGGTTAATTAGATTAATTTGCTTATGTGACTGTGGTAGTGAGTTTAATGTATCACCGCTACCCTGAAAGTCTGGGGACCTGCCTGCAGTGTTCATCAGGATTCTATTCAAAATGGGACTCATTCCTAAAAACAGTAAAATAGCATGCAAACACTATGTCATTTGTGAAAAGCTGGGCAGAAATAAACTGTGTAATGGGGTACAGTAAGTTCAGACTCTATTCTCTAAGTCACCTATCAATAGTCATTCTGAATATTGGCATCATGTCATTGTTAATGACAAATCAAGATTTGTACGAGTCCCTCTGACAATCGTTCTGTTGCCTATAGATCAACTAGTAACTTGTTTAACAATGTATTTTGTTATAGCTTAACAATACCTACCAAAATCGTCGAATGGTAACGCTGCGCTGTTCATGGTGCGAATCAGATGTAGAGTGATCTTTCTATTTGACAACAATGTTTTTAGCCTACCTCCCAAATACTGAGCAATCTTTTTATCCGACCACCATGCTTCTTCTAACATATGTCCTTGTGCTGATCTAAATGTTGCGATCCTTCTGTTTGACCAGAATGTTTCTTTAGCCCATTTGAATGGCATTAACGAAATATTTTTTTTCTTTCTAATGCAGCTGGCAAACCCTTAGACAGCTTGGTCTTGGATGCCTTAAGGCAAGCGCTGCACAGACGTACTTACTTGCATTACGGTGGCGCATGTAACTTAAAGATAAGTTACGGACGCGGAGTAACAATGTACCCGCAACGCTCTACGATCCTATTAGACCGGGACCTACGGTTTAAAGTGGATTCCGAACCACTACAAACATCCATGGCACCGCCGGGACTCGAACCCGAAACCTGTGGTAGCGAGCCCCAGAGCGCTAGCCACTCGGCCCTTCAGGCCCCATTAACGAAATATTGAATGATCCTTCTCTTTGACCACAATGCTTCCATTATCCCATTAGTACGACGTCTCCGAAATGCCGACTGATCCCTGTATTTTATCATCATGACCATTATCTATTTTAAATGTTTAAATGTCCTATATAATATATCGAGTAATGATTCTATTTGATCAGTAGGCTTTTTTTATCCCATTCGCATGGCTCATATTATCCAGGAACTTACATGCGAAAGACTGCTTAAAAAAGACTGTACAGTCCAAAAATGGAAATTGTGCCAAAATTTGATTATTTCCTGTTTTGCACACTATACAAATGTATAGTCTCTAGCTATACACGATATTTTTTAATTTTATTAAATTTTTAATTTAGAGAATTTTAATTTTATTAATTTTTGACAAATAATCATAGATTTTCCGTATTCTCTCAAAACCTAATTTGCACTAGTGTATTTATTGAACTTTTAAGGTTAGTTAAATAAAATTTTGTAATTTAATATTTCTGTTTAAATATGATATTTTATAATTTAAAAATTTTAAATCATCCAATTTTTATTAATTGTTTAAGCAATTGTGCAATTTTAACTTAAACTTAATTTTAATTTTAACGAAACTTAATTTTAATATAACTTAAATAACTTAACTTAAACTTAAAGAAAAAAACTTAAATTTTAATTTTAATAGATAAAACTTAAAACTTAACTTTAAAATTTAAAGAAACTTAATTTTAATATTTTCCTAAAATTAATTAAATTAACATATATACCTTTATCGTTATAAAATTTTATCTCTCTCTCTCTCTATATATATATATAGTTTTTTTTTAATATTTTGTCTATCTGCATTTAAAATGCACCGTAATCTTTAGTTTCTTTCAAAAATATATCTTCTTTAATAAATTCAGCATGAAATATAATGATTTAGGTTTTGAGCAAGAAACAAAAAATATTTTATTAACTGTTTAAGCAATTGTGCTTGTAAAGAAACTTAATTTTAATATTTTCCTAAAATTAATTAAATTAACATATATACCTTTATCGTTATAAAATTTTATCTCTCTCTCTCTCTATATATATATAGTTTTTTTTTAATATTTTGTCTATCTGAATTTAAAATGCACCGTAATCTTTAGTTTCTTTCAAAAATATATGTTCTTTAATAAATTCAGCATGAAATATAATGATTTAGGTTTTGAGCAAGAAAAAAAAAAAAAAAAAAAAAAAAATTTTATTTTACATTTGATAGTCTCCAGTCTTTCAATAACTATACCCAATTTAATTCAAGCTAGCATAAGTTATGGAAAATAGGAAAACAATCTGGTTTTGATATGGGATATCTGGTTTCATGAATTTAAATGCATATGCATGCATCAAATGCCAACGGCATTGATCCCCTCATAATAAATTGAGCCATATGCTCAGACTGACCTACTTTATCGTAACTAATATCGCTTATCCTATGACCATAATGGAATAGAGGGAGATTTAGGGAAGAAAATTTCCCTTTCAAAGGAAGTAGGGATGCATTATTATCGAAGAGATTCTGTAAGACAAGAACGCTGAAAGCCCAAGAAAATATATAGTTCCCCCTACGCTGACGTTTTCGCTTTTTATAAAAATGATGGAGTTCAATGAATGATCGGAAAAGATTCAAAGGGATGTTTTTAAGAAGTTATTTATTACCACTGTACGTCACTCACTCGCTGTAATATTGAAGAAGTAAAAAAGAAAAAAAAAATAGAAGTTCACAATGTACGAAAAGTGGCGGCAACGTTTCAAATGAATATAAATAATTTATGAGCTAAGAGAGAGAATAAAGCAAAAAAAGAATATCCTTTAACCAAAATGGTGGTTGAGCTTTTTTCTCAGAGGAAGTGGAAGAAGATGAAGAATAAAAGAAAAAAAAAAAGAAGAGGAAGAAACTTATTTTTATAAAATTTAGATTAGAAAACATTACGCATCCGTATGTATTTGAATAGCATTTGCATTTTGACATTAGGAATAGCTTAAAATAGCGGATGTTTCATCTTGCCCTGGCAAGCGTCCAGACATGCATTCAATTGTAAACCTCAAGTCCCCAGAGGAGGCTCTCTTGTAATTTCTTTTCCTGTGTTCATTAATATCTGATTCTTGCCTATTTTCCACTTCCTTTCTTTTCGCTTTTGAAGAAGGGAAAAAGGAATATTGGAATAATGTGATTCCAATTTTTTTCAGGCAATATAATATTGTGATTTCAGGTTGAATGAGAATTGCTTTTTCTATTGAAGGCCTCTATAGTTCATTGCTTATTAATGATTTAAAAAAATATTTCATTTAAAGCCCACAATGCATGTGAATATGTATGCGAATTATTAATAAAATACACTATCAGACAAAAAGAAATCAATACATCGAATACGATTTATGCGAGTGGAATAAAAATTGGCGTTTGCAAGGTTTTTGCTTAATTAAACCAAATTTCAAACAAATATAATTTTAACGATAACAAATTAACAATAACAAAACTAAGTACAATAATCAATTAACAATAGCAAATTTAAACCAATTTAATTCCAAACAAATTTAATAATCAATTTAGAAAATTCTGCTATTTATAGTGAACCAAATATTGAGGCAATATTCAATATTGATATATACTGAAATATAATGTCTCTCATCTAGTACTTACGAAATTTGTTAATTTTTAGGACATTGGGCATTGGATACAGTTGACAGAGATGTCCTTGAAATATTTTTTTCTAAATTATCTCAAACTGTGGAGATAGATTGGAAATAAAAAAGGACAGTTAGAAATATCCATTCATCACACCGTGTATGTGGTTTATTGGGTAGAAACTTGGTGATTTAGCCTGTCAAGGCAATGTTTGATAAACATGGAGACAATCGGTAGAAATTACTCATGTGAGTAGGCGGACAGTTATCTGTAGATCTTCAATTGCCGAGATTGATCAGCAATAAAGAAGGACAGTCAGAAATGTATATTAATCAAACTACACCTGCGTCATATTGGAAAGAAACATGGTGATTTAACAAATAAAGGCAATGTTTGAAAACAATCGGTAAAAATTACTGATACGCACATGCGGTATTTATCTCTTGACCTCCAATTGTCGAGATAGATCGGCAATAAAAAAGCACAGTCAGAGATGTCTACTTGTCATATCATGTATGTGCCTTATTGGGAAGGAACCTAGTGATTTAACTAGTCAAGGCAATGTTTGAAGGCAATCGATAAAAATTACTGATAAGCGCAGGTGGACATTTATTTCTTGATCGCCCATTTTCCAGGTAGATCAACAATAAAGAAGGACAGTCAGAAATGTCTAGTCATCATACCATGTATGTGCCATATTGGAGAGAAACATGGTGATTTAACTAATTAAGGCAATAAGTAAAAATTACTGATACGCGCAGGTGGAAATTTACCTCTTGACCTCCAATTGTCGATATAGATCGGCAATAAAAAAAGATAGGAGATGAAAACGTGCGAAAACATGAAAAACATGCGAAACATGAAAACAATTAGCAGATATTACCCATTATGTGTAGACGTTCAATTATATCTTAATCTCCAATTACGAAGATAGCTCTGCAATAAAGAAGAACAGTCAGAAATGTCTACTCATCATTCCACGTATGTGCCTTATTGGGAAGAAACAATGATTTAACTAAGACAATGTATAAAAACAATTAGTAAAAATTACTAATACGTGCAAGTGGACATTTATCCCTTGACCTTCAATTGTCGAGATAGTTGGGCAATAAAAATGATAGGAGAGAATATGATGAGTATAAGGTATGATGAGTAATCATAACAGGTGTAGATAGGTGTCTTCCCAATAAGTCATATGCCTTATTGGGAAGACACTTGGTGATTTAATTTGTCAATGCATTGTTTGCCAAACATAAAGACAATTGGAAGATATTATTCATAACGTTCAACTATCTCTTGATGATGGCAATGAAGAAGGACAGTAAGAAATGTCTATTCAGCATACCATATATGAGTTAACTAATGCTTAAAAACAATTATCCATATGCGCAGGTGGACATTTATCTTTTGACCTCCAATTGTCGAGATAGAGGGGAGATAAAAAAATATAGGAGAGAATATGGTGAGTATAAGGTGTGATGGGAAATCATACCTAATACTCATCATTTTCTCATTGATGAGAAATCATACTATGTATATGTCTTATTGGGAAGAAACCTGGTGATTTAACTGGTCAAGGCAATGTTTACCAAACATGAAGACAATTGGCAGATATTACTCGAGTGTGTAGGCGTACAGTTACCTTTTGATGTCCAATTGCCGAGATACGAGATTGCCGATTTACGTTCAATAAAAAAGAATAAGAAATGTCTATTGATCATACCATGTTTGTGCTATATTAGAAAAAAACACCTAGTGACGTGATTGTCAATACAGTGTTGACAAACATGAAAACAATCGATAAAAACTACTGAAAAAGGAAGGACAACACAATGGATCGAAGGATATCTTTAACGAGCTGTTGTGCTGTAAAACTGCCATGGAGGACAACCAAAGATCTGCTGCTATGAAACAAAATGGCCCTCCATGCCATTATGCCTGGCTGTCAAGCAATGTTAAAGGATATTCAGGTTCTTCTAAGTTAGTATCTGACAATTGTTCTGCGCATCTTCAGACATATATTCGTTGATTATCTTGTCCAAAATGATACGTCTCTCAAAATTATTGTTTTCCAGTTTTTGAGATTCCAGGTCGAAACCACCAGGAACCTCTGCAAATACGCTTGCCATAACTACATAAATTAACAAACTACTTGGGGAGAAATAATTATGTGCATTAACCCTGCATTATGTGCTTTAAATGTAATATTTTATGTAATTATTAATAATTAATGAACTATAGCGGCTATATATAAAAAAATCATTTCTCATTCAACCTGAAATAATAAACTACCTATAAAACTACATGAATTAATAAGCTACTTATGGTAGCTAGCATAAGTAGTTACCATTTCATAAGTGAAATGGGCAGTATACAATCTAGAAGAATTAAATAATGGTGATAACTTAAGAAAAATATGTGCCATGGGATACACAATATTATGACATCCACATAAGACCTACTGGGATTTTATTATTGTATCTCCAGAAATCAACACTCGTCTAAGTATAAAATTATACAGTTATATAGTAACCAAAAACAAATGAAAGTAAATTTATTTTGGTAAAGTGATTGCTTAAGAAAGCTAAAAATACGATGAAAAACCCATCTGAATATATATTTGATAAATTGTCTTAGACACTTTCATTTTATTATCAAATAACCACAATAGTTGGATTTTTAAATTCTCATTCCTAATAATATTAGAGAATTTAAGATACGTCTTATTAAGCGTCAATGGAGGAAAAAATGTCTTACTCGTGAAAATTATTTTTTTTTTAAATATCCTTCACACAGAGAAACTGCTGGAGTCAGCCTCGAGTCCTTGACAAAAAACGGAGGGAACCAAGATCAAAGCATTCGGACAAATCCAACCGAATAAAGAATCCACTAGAACTTTTCCCAAAACCACAAAGATGTTTTACCTTCGTACAATTTGCTATTAAAAAAGCTGTGGAAAATAAGTTTCATTCCTTTTTCTATTTTTTTTTCTTCCTTTTTCAATTCTTTCCTTTTCAAGAGGTTGATAGGCATTTTCTATTTTTTCACGTAACTTTGAAAGTATCTCCATGCTTGAATGAAGCGAAAATTCTTGAATTTTTGCTTTCTCGGCCTCAGACGTACTTTTTCTGTTCTTTTTGGAATAACTTTTGTGAAACCAATTTTAATGTTCTTCTTCTTCGTCGATCTCTGAATGCCCTTTTTTTTTTCTTTTTTTTTTTTTTTTTTTTATCCTTTTGTATTCTTGTAGGGGATAGTTATAAATTGTTGATCCGAAAACTAAAAGTTATAATGTATAAAATTCATAATATTTTATAAAATATTATGAATAACATGAACATCTCTGAATGCTCTTTTTTGTTTTTCTGTTTTTACCCCTGTATTTTTGTAGGGGATAGTTATAAATTGTTTATCCAAAAACTAATTTAAAGTTATCTAAAGGAATAACATAAAAAAAAAAACTTCTAGAATAACTTAAAAAAATATCGATAATTTAAAAAAATATCGGTAGATCTCTAAATGAATAACATGAACATCTCTGAATGCTCTTTTTTGTTTTTCTGTTTTTACCCCTGTATTTTTGTAGGGGATAGTTATAAATTGTTTATCCAAAAACTAATTTAAACTAATCTAAAGGAATAACATAAAAAAAAAAAAACTTCTGTTAAAAAATTACGGATTTCAGTAAATTCATAGTACACGACATGCAATATTTAGTGACATTTTTATAATTAATAAGTTTTCTTTCTGGAATAACTTTTGTGAAACCGTCGATCTCTGAATGCCCTTTTTTAGTTTTTCTGTTTTTTTTTTTTTTTTTCCTTTTGTATTCTTGTAGGGGATAGTTATAAATTGTTGATCCGAAAACTAAAAGTTATAATGTATAAAATGCCCCGATAATGCATGTGACATATAAATTTAAACATGCATATAATTTAATGATTATTTGTGACAAAAATGATTGATATTTAAAAAAATATCGATAGATCTCTAAATGAATAACATGAACATCTCTGAATGCTCTTTTTTGTTTTTCTGTTTTTACCCCTGTATTTTTGTAGGGGATAGTTATAAATTGTTTATCCAAAAACTAATTTAAAGTTATCTAAAGGAATAACATAAAAAAAAAACTTCTAGAATAACTTAAAAAAATATCGATAATTTAAAAAAATATAATTTAAAAAAATATCGGTAGATCTCTAAATGAATAACATGAACATCTCTGAATGCTCTTTTTTGTTTTTCTGTTTTTACCCCTGTATTTTTGTAGGGGATAGTTATAAATTGTTTATCCAAAAACTAATTTAAACTAATCTAAAGGAATAACATAAAAAAAAAAAACTTCTGTTAAAAAATTACGGATTTCAGTAAATTCATAGTACACGACATGCAATTTAGTGACATTTTTATAATTAATAAGTTTCCTTCTGGAATAACTTTTGTGAAACCGTCGATCTCTGAATGCCCTTTTTTAGTTTTTCTGTTTTTTTTTTTTTTTTTTGTATTCTTGTAGGGGATAGTTATAAATTGTTGATCCGAAAACTAAAAGTTATAATGTATAAAATGCCCCGATAATGCATGTGACATATAAATTTAAACATGCATATAATTTAATGATTATTTGTGACAAAAATGATTGATATTTAAAAAAATATCGATAGATCTCTAAATGAATAACATGAGCATCTCTGAATGCTCTTTTTTGTTTTTCTGTTTTTACCCCTGTATTTTTGTAGGGGATAGTTATAAATTGTTTATCCAAAAACTAATTTAAAGTTATAAATAAAGTTTAAAAGGCCACAATAATTTATTTATTATATACATTTAAGCATACATATAATTTAATGATTATTTGTGAAAAAATGATTGATATTTAAAAAAAAAATATCCATAGATCTCTAAATGAATAACTTAAAAAAACCTCATGTTAAAAAATTACGGATTTCAGTAAATTCATAGTACACGACATGCAATTTAGTGACATTTTTATAATTGATAAGTTTTCTTTTTGGAATAACTTTTGTTAAACTAATTTTAATGTTATTCTTCTTCGTCGATCTCTGAATGCCCTTTTTTAGTTTTTCTGTTTTTTTTCCGTTTGTATTCTTGTAGGGGATAGTTATAAATTGTGGATCCGAAAACTAAAAGTTATAATGTATAAAAAGTCACAATAATGTATTTGATATATAAATTTAAATATGCATATGATTTAAAGATTATTTGTGACAAAAATGATTGATATTTAAAAAAAAATATCAATAGATCTCTAAATGAATAACATGAAGATCTCTGAATGCCCTTTTCTCAATTTTTTTTTAATTTATTTATTTTTTACCCTTGTATTCTTGTAGGGGATAGTTATAAATTGTTAATCCGAAAACTAATTTAAAGTTCTAAATAAAGTGGCGTGTACTAGATCAACCAAAAAAAAATTCGTAATTGGATCAATATTCCTTTAAAAAATTATTGCAGTTATGTTTTTTGCTAATTTGGCGACTTTTCTGGCGAAGGTTGGTTAGCGAATTTTTTCTGGTGGAAATTATTTTTATTTTGTTGTACTGTTAATTTGCAGATTGACTTCAACAGACCCGTTTTAATTCTAGACTCCTGTATTCCTTGAAGAAGTAGCCAGCTTGCAATCCCAAACATATTGATAATTCCATTAGGTTACTGTAATTCAATTCAACGAATACTTCTTTCCCACCTACAGATTTTCGAAATTTGATAACCATAAGGGTGAATTTAGGAGAGGGAGAAAGAAAGTTTTTTCGCAGTTGTACATTTGGGTTGAAGAAAATATATTTGCTTGTTCAATTTTATACTGAAATGCTGATAATGCCGCTTAAGAAAAGAAAATTATTCAATCAGAGAAAAATTATCTTTAAGCGAAGAGTAGCACATACATCTATTGAAAATATCAAAAAATCTGAATGAATGTAATTGGTTGAAAATAACCAAACCTAGAGCTGACGAAAGTGAAGATTCTATCTTCAACAAATAAGAATCTAAATAAAAGAATTAATAAGTTTTATTCTCTGAAGTCGTATAAAGCCAGCTTATATGTGCTAGAAAGAAAATATATAAATCTTACGTTGTGGATAAATGTTTTTATCAACACAAATAAGAATATTTAATAATAATAATTTGTTTTATTAAATTAAAGATAAAATAAAAAATAATATTATTAAAATATATATTTTTATAATTTTAGTATTATTCAAAATATTATTCACAATTATAGAAATTATAGTAGTAAATCCCTATAAAAATATTAAATCATCCAATTAAAATAATAGAATATATAGTAGTTTGCTATTAAAGCAAAAAAAAAAAAAAAAAAAAAATCGATCAAATTTTAATATGATTTTTGCTGTTGTTGTTGTTAATAGTGGGAAAAATGTAAAACAATCATTCCATGATATTTTATTTTAACATATTACATAAAAATCTCAGTCAGACAAGAAAGAAAAAATATAAAATTGATCAGAGAACAGAAAATAAATATTATGCGGCATTGTCTCTAATAATCATATTTTAATGTTTGTTTTGGAATTGTACCAATATTAATGAGAAATATAACAGATGTCTACATATTGTTGTTGTTTACAAATACATTTATTCCATGCAGTAATATTTATATTTATGTCGACAATATTTATGGCTGTCTGAATGATATTTTATCTTTTTGTAGTCTGTATTTGCTTCATTTCTTTAATCATTCAAAACAAATAAAAAAAAATATATAGTCTGTTTTTCCTAATAACAAAAAAATTGAGCAAATATTGTAGTAAAATGGAAGTTTATGGATCAGATAACATGTTAGAGTCTATTATTAATCATATTCTCAACAGAAACATGATTATTATTATCTTATTTTGGAATGTTTAAAAATATTTTATTGAATTTTTATGATTATATAAATCCCCAAAAATTTATTATTACTATTTCGGCATTTTATGTAGTTCGTTTTGTGGTTAGATAAATTTATATTTCAGTTATATTTCAGAGAAATAAATTAAATTTATTTTAACAAATATCATCATTATTTTTCCCATTTTTGTTTCAAGTGTTTTCTTCTTTATAAGCTAGAGAAGTCTATGGAGAGTCTATGTTAGAGTTTATTATTAATATTATTCTCAAAAGAAACATCATTATTATTATCTTATTTTGGAATGATTAAAAATATTTTATTGAATTTTTATGCTTATATAAATCCCTAAAAATTTATTATTACTATTTCTGATTTCCATGTAGTTCGCTTTATGGTAGATAAGTTTATATTTTAGTTATATTTTAGAGAAATAAAAAAAACTTTTTTTAACAAATATTTTCCTCTTTATTATTTTTCCATTTTTGTTTCAAGTGTTTGCATCCCTTTATATTAATAAACAAGTCAATTTTATAGCTATCTTCATATATTTACTAAATTGAAGAATCACTAACTAGAAATATCCATTATAGTCACTTCGTACCAAAACCGTATATTTTCATCTATTCTTACATAATTTTTTCTGGAAACTCTGCAGCCCACAGTTCGTTTCATGAAGGATATTATATATATAAATGTTGTTGTTCTAATGCAGCTGGCAATACAGAGACAGTTAATCGTTATGCCGTAAACAAAGTTTGATGGTCGACCAAAGGGCTCTTCGTCTTCAAAGCGCTCTCTGCCCTCTTTGAACTGTTTATACCACTTCTAAACACTTCTTTCCGATATAGAAATGCTCACCGAATGCCTTCTGCAACATTCTATACGTTTCCGCAAACAAAATATAATGCAAGTTCTTTGCTCAATTAATTCAGACATTTCAAAAATCGCCAGAATCAGTTTTAGCGTCTCACAAAACTGAGCGTAACTCAAACACTAATGAATATTTTGACGTCACATTTCACGCAGATGTCAAGGACAGTGCCAGCAACCTGAAAAAGAAACAAATTGAAATTCCATAAGCCCCGGGAATTTTAAATTGAAAATTGGTTTTACTTTTTGGATACAATTGTAAATACGTTACAATAAAACAATTCAAATAGCAATTATACGCATTAACCTCGTTTTTATGCAATACACGTATTGTAAAAAGAAATGCATGCAAAAATTGAAAACAAAAATCCGGTCACAGTGGAAAAAAAGAATTGCAACAAATCCGTGATTGAATATGTGCATTTTGATGCGCTGTCTCGAGATTTCCAGAATATTTGCCTCTGCCTCTCTGTTTGCCCACTTATATTGAAACGAGTTTGTGACATGGTTTGTTAGGAGCCGTCTGCACAGAAGGATATTTCTTCCAGAATATCTCTGCTATTCTAGAAATGGATGAGTTAGAAATTTCCTGGAGCAAACAATGTTTTCTGTGAAATCTATTTCTAAGCATCTGCAGGCTGTTTTTTAAAAAAAATACATAAATGTTCAATAAAATCAGGAAAAGGAAATTTGATTTTGATAGATCTACTATATAATGAATAAAAATTTACATTGCATAACATTTTTTTTCTGAAAATTATGTCATTATGCTTTAACATCTATTTACACTGTGCAATTGCATCCAAAAAGAAATTCAATTTTCGGTGGGTTAGATTAATCATCCCAAATTCTCATTATTTCTGAAATATTATTTGAATTCTCTAATAATATTCTTTCACGTTAAACATTTTTTATTGCATTTTAAGATGAGTAAATTGATTTGTGAAATTTGTAAAAATTAGATAACAGGGGGGCTGAAAGGTTCGTAGGCTGGCACATAGATGTCACTATTAGTGTTAAATCCATATAATTTTTAATCAGACCTGACCTTCAAAAGACACGTGTATAAATTTGACAGCTGTTGCACAATTAGTATGTGAGTTATAGCATTTTTAGTGAAGCAACTTTTGAAAGTTTGAAAAAATGGATAAAAAGGAATTTCTTGTGTTAATAAAGCATTGCTTTTTGGCGTGTCTTTTGAAGGTTATGGCTAACTAAAAATCATATGGATTTAATACTAGTAGCGCCATCTATGTGTCAGCCTACGAACATTTCAGCCCACTGATTATATACTATCAGTACTTTTAAAGTTCATAATAATTAAAACTTATGTCAATTAAAACTTCTTTCATTTTTATTTATTTATGTATTTATGTTTGGTTACCTTTTTATAATTTAAGGCCATCTGCTGCTTTATAACTGCTATCATTTGCTGTTTGAAATATGTCGTGCAAACTTTTCAACATATATACCCCACAATTTGATAACTAATAATAAAATACCTTAAAAAAGAATTTTGAGGGATAAATGTGTGTTATGAAGGAAAAACAAGAGCGAATTGTGATAATAATATAAGCTTTCGATTGAATTAAACTAGATAATCACGTTTGCTTGTGCATATTACCATTGACTCTGGAATAGAGAAATTTATTTTTGAAGAATTAGTTATAAAATATTTTTTTTTTTACCTTAGATAAGTCAGTTAATATTTGCAATTTATAATCTAAGCTTCCAATATAATCAAACTTGATAAGCACGTTAGCTTGTGAACACTACCATTGACTCTAGAATCGAGAAATTTATTTTTGAAGAATTAGTTATAAAATAGCTTAATATTATTTTCATCATAGATCAAGCGATTTATATTCAAATAAATTTTTACATCCATTTGTAAAGAGAAAATGCATTTTAAGAAGCATAATTATTGTTTTAAAGCTTTGTTCATAAATAATTATCTTTAAATTTTAGATTAATTTTTTTCTATATTTTAAGTCCTTATTCATTTTGCTCTTATGTTTTACAACTATAATTTACAACTTTTAATATAAGTAGAAAGAAACTGATAAGAACGTTCTTAAATAATTTAGATTATCTACATAAGACAATAAAAAAAAATCCTTTTTTTTTTTTTTCATCCCTAAACGAGAGTTGCCTATGCATATTTCCTTCTTCATCAAACCATATTTCATTCCCTTGATTACCTCCCACTTTGAATAACCCATAATTAGTTACAAGCTGATAACTTACATACATTTTTGCGATAAAAATAACAATAATCTCCTTCCCATTCTTCCTTTATAAAGTAGTCTGAATTAATGGGCTTATGTTTTCCAATTTTTTTTTTCCTCCACCCTTTTGCCAGTGCCTTGAAATCAATTATCAAAGGTGAAAAAGAATTCGAACCGGGAGTCCATTTATTAGGATTATCACACCTGGATCAAGGGTTCTTTTATCTCATATTAGAAATAATCAAGAGAATTGCTCTGGACGTTTGCTTTGTTCCTTCAATTCATTACTCATCCCATTGGGGGGGCGCTGTCTTCCTCCCACCAGGGTGCTCTGGGGATCGATTCGAAGCCTCCCCTGATCTTCTCTTCGAACTTCTGACCCTTGCTCGGGTTAAGTTGTCCGCGAAAGTGAATTCGAAAAGTCGTTTTCTTTTAAGAGAGTCTTGGGTGAGCTTCTTTTATGGATTGGGGAGTGGATTTTATATGAAAAATAGGTATTCCTCAAGGTATAGGTAGTTTGGAAAAGAAAAACTGATTCAGGTCATCAAAGATACACTCTGAAGCTTTAAGTAGGTGGATGTTGAGTCAAATTAATATTTATGGCTTTCAAGGTTAATAATGTGAAAAGAATGCCCTAAAAATGAAACATTAAATACATTTCATTTAGACTAAACATAACAAGTATTAAATTATAAACAATTTGGAATGTGTGCCATAAGAAATAATAATTTTTGTGTAAGACATAGACATACACGAATTTCTTTTAATTTCACTTTTTATATATTTAATTGTTAATGAATTTTTTAGTTTAAGATCATTTAGTGAACTTATAGTGAGTGAGCTTCTTTTATGGATGGGGAGTGGGTTTTATATGAAAAATAGGTATTCCTCAAAGTATAGGTAGTTTGGAAAGAAAAAAAATTGAATCAGGTCATCAAAAATGCCCTCTAAAGCTTTATGTGGGTGGATGTTGATTCAAATTAGTATTTATGGCTTTCGAGATTAATAATGTAAAATGAATGCCCTAAAATTTAAACAATAAACACATTAGTAGAAATTAAATGTGTATTATAAAATTTAATAATCAGCATCAAAAGGACAATTTGAAATGTGTGCCATTAAGAATAATAATTTTCCTATAAGGTTCACATTCACATTTCACATTTTCTTTCATTTCAAGTTTTATTTATTTATATATTACTATTATTGCTAATTCTTTAATTTAATTTCCTTTAGTGAGCCATTAGTGAGCGAGATTCTTTATGGATGGGGAGTGTGCTTTATATGAAAAATAAGTATTCCTCGAGGTATAGGTAGTTTGGAAAGAAAAACTGATTCAGGTCATCAAAAATGCTCTCTGAAACTTTATGTGGGTGGATGTCGATTCAAATTAGTATTTAAGACTTTCTAGATTAATAATGGGATATGAATGCCCTAAAAATGAAATAAGGAATACATTTCATTTAGACTAAACACAGCAAAATTTAAACATTAAACAATTTGGAATGTGTGCCATAAGAAAAAAAAATTCCTATAAGGCATAAATTTTACAATTTCTTTTAATTTTACTTTTTATATATTTAATTGTTAGTTAATTTTTTAGTTTAAGATCATTTAGTGAACTTGTAGTAAATGATTTCTTTTAAGGATAGGAAGTGGGTTTTATATGAAAAATAGGTATTCCTCAAGGTATAGGTAGTTTGGAAAGAAAAACTGATTCAGGTCGTCAAAAATCCACTATGAAGCTTTATGTGGGGTGATATTTATTCAAATTATTATTTACGGCTTTCGAGATTAATAATGTGAAATGAATGTCCTAAAAATGAAGCAATAAACACATTTAATTATAACTAAGCAATTGGAATGTGTGCCATAATAAATAATAATTTTCCTAAAATATACAGACATTCCCAATTTGTTTAATTTAAATTTTATTTATTTATTTATTATTATTATTACTATTATTTTTAATTTATTGTTAATTTTTCTTTAATTTAAGGTCATTTAGTAAGCTTCTTTATGGATGGGGAGTGGGTTTTATATGAAAAATAAGTATTCCTCAAGATATAGGTAGTTTGGAAAGAAAAACTGATTCAGGTTGTCAAAAATCCACTCTGAAGCTATATGTGGGTGGATATTGAGTCAAATTAATATTTATAACTTTCAAGATTAATAATGTCAAATGAAGG
Organism: Caerostris darwini; assembly: GCA_021605075.1. Taxonomy (NCBI): domain Eukaryota; kingdom Metazoa; phylum Arthropoda; class Arachnida; order Araneae; family Araneidae; genus Caerostris; species Caerostris darwini. The sequence continues at coordinate 63,637 of BPLQ01003672.1, read as the reverse complement.
CCCTAAAAATGAAACAGTAAGTTCATTTAATTTCGATTAAACATAACATTTTTTTTCCCTCCATTTTGCCAGTACCTTGAAATCAATTATTAAATGTGAACAAAAATTCGAACTAGGCGTCCATTTATTAGGATTATTACGCCTGGATCAATCGTTATTTTATTAAAACAAACATTTAAAGTAATATAATGTAAACTATTATGATTTAAACATTAAACAATTTGGAATGCGTAATAATTTGCCCATAATAATAATTTGCCCATAAGGCATAGACATTCGCAATTTCCTTCATTTCACTTTTTATTTATTTATTTAATTATTTTTGTTATTTTGTTAAGTCTCCTTTAATTTTAACATCCTAAATATAAGAAGTCTTAAACATTAAGCAAATTGGAATGTGTGCCATAAAAAATAATAATTTTCCTATTAGACATAGACATCCATGATTTTTTTCATTTCACTTTTTATTTATTTATTTATTGTTATTATCATTATTATTATTGTTTATTTTTCTTTAATTTAAAGTCATTTAGTGAGCTTCTTTATAGATGGGTGCTTCTTTATTTAATTGCTAGGTAAAGCTTAATGACAAGCATACTACGCAGAAAATTTAATTTAAGCATAACAACAAACAAATAATTGAAATGAATCCCACTAACATTATAAACTAGTGAACATTCCGCGGTTACCCTCGGTAGTTATGTTGGCGTAAAGAGTATCGCATACGTATGTGTATCGATGTTTGGAACGTATGTATCCTGAATCAAACACATGATTTTTATCCTGAAAATCCCTCAGGAACGGAAAAGCTAAATTAATGCAAATGAAACTGCGGCGTATCCACTTGTAAAAAAATACTAAGGAGATTTATGAAATTTAATTTTTCACTGAGAATATTTTGTAGTTGTGGGTCAATTTTACTTGTACCAATTATTAAGAGATTGTAGTAATTGAACCAGCGAATTTACCAAGAGTATGCTCGCTCAGAGCGCGTACTCGGCGACTAGTCTCGAAATGATAGATAATAGCAGAAAATTTAAAACGGTTTTGGCCCTTGGTACTTACTGGAGTAAACAGTATGGCCCTAAGGCTGGAAAGTTTGGAGAAGACATTAGACAATTGTAAAAAAAAATTTTTTTTTTCTCATTATTAAAAATTAATTACATTAGCTTGTATATATTAACATTAAGTGTAAGTAAATGGTTAAAATAAGTGTACACTGCATTTATTACATTCATTCCATTAGACAATTGTAAAAAAAAAAAAAATCTTTTTCGTTATTAAAAAAAAAAATTAATTACATTTTTAGAAATTCCATTCCATTTTGTTTATATATTTTCTGTAACAACATATAAATGTAACATGTAAAAAGTATTAAATATGTACAGAACATTGAAAATTTCAGTTTCATTTGAAAGTAAAATTGTTCCTAAAAATACGTGTTCCAACTATATTTAATACACGGTTATCTGAAGAATTTTTCTTATACATAAAAATCTGCACAGTAGGTTGATCATAAATTTCATTTGTTACGTGATAATTAAATTATGATCAGTAATAATAAATCACGAAAAAATTTATTATTGCATTATGGATAATTATTTTATGAGATTCACAATTCTGAAAGTAATTTAATTATCCATAGAAGCTAATTAGATACTAAGAATGGCCTAATTTGCTGACGTAAAAGACATTGTTACGAAGTTGCTATTTGTTTATTGACTTGTAAATAAGTTCGAGGAAAATCAAAAGTTTTCAGAGACATTTTCTTACATACAAAGAAATGTAGCAAATATTTTTAATTACAAGCACTATATATATATATATATATATATAGTGCATACATACAAAAAATGAATTCAGAATTATTATTGTAATTTATTATTTAAAAAACGAAAATTGCAAATTTAAATTCGTTTCACAAATGCACATTTAAATCACAAGTGCAGTTCACTCCAAATTTGGAGATTTTTAGAGTTCTCGAGAATAAAAATACGTCGAATAAAAAAATACGCGGTCTGAGTAGGCATTAATTAGCACACTGCGTGATACACGAAACCACAAGGTGCTTACTTTGAAAACAGGTGGAATCTCTGGCCTATTTAGCGGCCTGATGACCAATTGGCTAGCGCTCTGGCTTTTAGTACCACAGGTTTCACGTTCAAATCATGGCTGTGATATGTATGTTTGTGAGTGGTTCAGATTCCACTTTAAACTGTAGGTCCCGGTCTATTTAGCCCTCGTGTGCACAAGATGACCGTAGAGAGACGAACGAAATCAAACCGGCCTGTTCAGTCACTTCAGAGAAAAAATGTAAAAACACTTTTGGTCGACTCGTCACAGAACTGTCTCTCTCTCGTCGTCACCAAAACCCTTTTTTTTAACACAATCCGTCAAGAGAAGTGTCAGCTTCCCTCACTTCTCATTGGAGCGAAGATTCTCTCAGCTCGTAGTCTATCACCAATCACAAAGGAACAACTCGTGGTATAGTTCATATTCTATCTGTAGTTGCGTCGATCTGTGAAGGATGCAGAGACCATCGCTTATTTCATGAGGTCTCATTTTCAATGACACTGAATATCTGCTTTCAGATTTGAGTGGTATGTTGTTCGCATTAGTACAAAACACTAATTGCCTTTAATATAATTATAGTACTACATGTTGAATGATGAGTTGTCATCACATGCTTGTCAAATAACATATATTCCTCGCTCCTCGGAATGAAATGGCAAAACTTTTCCCTAGAGAAAAAAATGCTACAGAAGTATAACTTATTTTCTATACCTGACAGCTTTAATCAGGAAAACAGAAATTCTATGTACATTGATATATATGTTAATTTTTCGACATTTATTTGCAGTTCATCTAAATTTAAACCACAAATACTTCTTTAATTACAAAATATATTTAAACATAAAATATCGTTTTAATTAATTGAATTATTATTGAAACAAAATAATTATATTTTGACAACCACAAAATGATCGAGACTACATTTTTTTCTTTCTTCACTGAAGAATCTGAGTAGTTTAATATTTTCCCCTTTGAACTATAAATTCAATGCACTGATTTTTTTTTTCTGGTAGTTATGAAATTAATATTTTAATAACACAGTCAAATCACCGCACTGTAAAAATACTTCATTCATATCGAAAGCTAAATTAATTAGAAACACCTTCATTTAAAACAGAAAAAAAAAAAACAGCCACCTCTTCTAAAATCTGATTAGCTTTAAAGTGCAGGGTAATTTTGTTGGTTTTAATTATTCACATTTATGTTGCCTACTTTCGATTAATTTGTAAAGTTTCTGAGAGGGCTCAAAGTCCTGATAAGTGTTGCATTTTTCTTTGCTGCTTTGAGTGCGAAATGAAATTAGATTACCACACTGATTAAGTTGCTTTACACGAATAGAAGATCGAACGTAATTAAACCCAGATACGACCAATCCACAGTTTTTTTTTTTTAACTTCAACTTCCGAAGTGTATTTAATAAAATTTATATCAAAGAGAAAAGTCGAAAGTGAGAAAGTTCTGATTTGCGATGAGTCGAGATATTTTTTTTGTTATCGAATTACAAATCATATGGAGGAAGTTTTATCAGCCAGCAGCCATCTGTGGGAAATATTTGATTGGGTAAGTTGCATAATTGGCGGTTTCATAAGATTTTACTAATTCCATAAGCTTTTATTTCCGCTAATTAGGAGAATATTAATTTCTTCCATTCCAAAAAAAAATGATTTTTATCATATAAAATTTAGATTTATAATAAATATTAATTAAATAATAGATGATTAAGTTTTTTTGTTTCAAATAATAGATTGGTAATACCTATTCTATAAATTCAAATTTTTGATACTTTTTCATATAATTTACATAAAAAAAGTGCTGATTAGTTTTAAGCATATTATTCGAATAATATGTTATAATAATTTCACATTTATAATATGTTATATGTTACATTTTAATACTCTGTTGTTTTAATACTTTCAACTATTGTTACGTAAGTATTCTATACATAATAGTAAATTAGTATAGAATATCAACACTTTTGAAAGAATTCACAAATACGTAGCTTCTGATTTGGCTTCTTAATCTATGGTCATTTTTATGTACACTAGGGCGAATCAAGTAAGTACTTACAGTTTAAAGTGGATATTGAACCACTAATAAATACCCATGACATCGTCAGGATTCAAACATGAAACCTGTGATCCCATAAGCCAGAGCGCCAGTTCTTTGGCCATCAGACTACTTACATCGTTTATAATTCCATCAACAAGATGAATTCATTTCATAAGCATATCAATTTATTTCAGACAAATTTTTGTTGTGGTTACTAATCCCCCTGGGGAAGGAAAGCCTACACCAGGTCTAACGGACCCCTTCGCTGGCGACGTCCATGGTAAAGAGCAATATGCTGATTCACTTTAGCGATGAACCACAAGGTCTGACCACAGACTAAATATAAACACAACTCTCTACGATCCTATTAGACCTGAACCTACAGTTTAATGTGGATTCCGAATCACTACAAGCATTCATGGCGCCGCCGGGACTCGAAGCCAAAACCTGCGGCACCGAGCGCCAGACACTCTGGCACTTGCGCCTCAGATAAGTTTTTTATTTCAGTTATTGAAGATAACTAATCTATTAATTTTGATTTTGAAGAATTTGATGTTATTATACTTATTATATTGGAAATTACATACGAATATTTATATTAACATTTATTTTATTATCGCATTAATTATGTATAATATTAGTCTATTATATTATTATTTTATATTAAATATTTAGAAATATATTTATATATTTCCAAGAAAAATTGTGTTTATTTCATAAATAAATATGTTAATAGTCCATAAAATGTATCTATGTTTTTTTTTATAATAAATAATACTATTTGTTTTATTTTTTTATTTCAAAAGCTGCATTATTACTATGAGTACAGTAAGATAAAAATATAAACTAAAATATTCATTTCAACGTATCAAAGAACAAAACTTATAAATAATACAACATTAATATAAATTAAAAACATATATTTAAGTGAAATAATGTTTTTAAATTATCAGATTAAAAGTATTAGCAATAAATATAGCACAAAAAATATGATAACGGTAAATTCCCGTGCATTTAAATATCCAGCATATACAAATAAGCAATAAAATATTAAAAACCAACGAGATTCTTTTTTTTAAACATTTTTTTAGGATTGAAACTATTTTAAAATCCATTTAAATGGGAAAAATATTCATGATTCATACAAAATAAACATTTTTTTTCCATATTTGAGACAAAATTATTTTTAAAAATATTTTCATTTGAGAAATTCTTATTCCCTTGCCCATTAAAGAATTTTTTTATTGAGTGGTTATTTTTTAAAAAGCTTTAAACGTTCTTTCAAAAAGCTTTAAAAAAGATTTAAAAAAAAGTTGTAATCAATACTTAGTTTGAATCATCACATTAACGATCATTATTATTTCATAATTATTACGAAATAATACTTTTATTCAATCGGTCAAATACTTCTTTAATTCAATGGGAAATATTTTTTTTTCCTAAGTTTCAAAAGTGATTTATGCTAATTAATACTTTTATTCAAAAACTATCTGTAACATTTAGAAAAAAAAATCGCAAATAGAAGATCTAACAGAGCCTTTTTTAAAGGCTTTGCAAAGATTTTTTTAACTCTTTATGATAAAAAAAAATGCAGAAAAAAAATTCTTTAAGTGGCAAATTTTCAAAATCACATCTGCTTTCATTTATTTTTTTTTTCTTTCAATCTGATTATAAGCTGTATGATTTGAACTGATAACAGTTTACTTTTGAAAAAAATGTTAACGGTGACTGAAGTTACACTTATCTATCTTCATTGTATATTCTTCTTTATTGGTGTAACAGCCTCTTGGTGGGCCATGGCAGTCTGCCTACTTTAAACTGATAGCAGTTTACTTTTGAGGAAAATTATTTAATGGGGGTTTAAGTTATACATAGATATCTTCATTGTATATTATTATTCTTCATTAGTGCAACAGCCTCTTTGTGGGCCAAGGTAGTCTGCCTAATTTAAACTGATAACAGTTCACTTTTGAGGAAATGATTTAATGGTGGCCTAAGTTATACACATATATCTTCATTGCATATTTTTATTATTCATTGGTGCAACAGTCTCTTGCTGAGCCAAGGCAGTCTGCCTACTGGCAGAGTTTGAAACATGACATGTTCCTTTTTTAGGGGATATGGTTGTCAGACATACACCCAACGTTCTGCAGTCATATTTTACCGGAATCTGCAGTTTAATGTGATTTCGAACCACTACAAACATCCATGATATCGTCGGGATTCGACTCCTGTGACATTGAACATCAGAGCTATAGTCACTCGGTCATCAGGACCTCTTCATTATATAAGCTAGAGAAAAATCTGGTAGAAGACATCAAAATCAGAATTTTTGTGACAGAAATTGTGCATTTAAAAGCTTGAAAATGGCGTTTGATTACATCTCGAAAGAATACAGCAATATTCCTATGGGATTTACAACAGCATATATCGCTTTACAAAATCAGAACTTGTAAATACAAATCTGATGTAAGGACAGCGGATGGTAACGGGCTAGATGCTCAGAGGTTGTACATGGAACGATTCCCAACATACATCTGCCGAATTGGCATACATTTGATAGTACCCATCACCAGCTACTTTAAATCCATCTTTCAGTTCTTGCAGGTATGATGTGAGCAGAGCCAAAGTTTTCTAGAATTCCTGGAGTTTAAAAAATATCAGTTGAACTTAGCAGGTAACTGTTTTCTACAGCCATGGTAGCTGTTTAGCTTTAGCGTGAGACATTCACTTTTATGGGAAGTTTTGCATAACGGAGGCATGGAGTTATTCCACTTTAAGAGAGTAGTGACAATGAAAGTGAAGAATATCATCCCCAAGTAAGGTTCAGTCTTCAGAACCTTCAACAGACTGTTCTAAAATCAGAACAGCATACATGCTGTTCGCAGAAGAAGTTATATTTACTTCAGATGGACTGTTTAATACCACAGTTTTCATAAATAACCGCAATGTGAGAATTTGAAAATTCGTTTGCAACAAGACCAAATTCATTTGGCTAACTAGTTTTATCAATGGTTTTTCTGATTTGGTACATGATTATTTCATATCATATATGATATCTACTCGTTGCTTGGATATACTCAATAGTACCAGAATTACTACGGTGTACTTTCTCGTAGAAGAATCATGTTTCTAACACAATGGTGTTCTTGTAAATGATGTAAATTATGGTACGATGGTGTACATTTTAGCCCCATGTCAGGAATTACCCGAACACCACGCATACAAACCTATAAATCGGTCCAGATGACAGGTTCCGATTTTTGCTTGTCGAATAATTTAAAAAGCACCAAGTAAAATGTTTCCATCGACCTCAAATAAAATCTCATCGCTAAACTCTATGCTGTTTCTATAACGTTAAGATCATAACTGACATCTTTGCAAATGTATGGTTATCGATGTTTTGAAGCTTGTGTCCCTCTAGATAATTGCTAGTTTGAGTATTTACTGTAAAAACAGTACCTCATTTAATCAGTTTGATAGATTTTACTTGACCTGTCTTTCATCTCATTTTACTTCTTTATCGCTGCAGGAACACAAAATTCCAGAACATATATTATATCACAAATATTTGTTTGTTTTTCTCTATCACCCTTTGAAATTTTACCAGATATTTTCCAAGCACAATGTATATAATAACTCATATAATAGCTTGCATTATAACTGTTTAAATTTAGTCATATAATTAGGGTAATATCAATGAAATTGAGAAACTGTTGTTTTAAAATGTCAATCTTTTGTCAAAGTAACGGAAGGCATGTAACGTATACAAAATTACTCTGGACATAGCAAAGGGGAATGAGATTGCTATGTTGCAATCCCTTTGAAGACACCGCAAATTGGTTCACCAGGAGGGACATCTGGGTGTCACATTTTGTTTGCCGACATTGACGTAAGATTTTTCTGTTCTGCTTTGTTTGTTGTGATCCATTCAGTTTAGAAATCTAATTCACCATTCACCGACACCATTCAGACTATAAAACTAGAACCTTAATACCTTAAATACCTCAATAAATGCATTTAAATAGACTTGCACCACTGGCGAAACAACCAGTACAAAGCACTAAATCCATTGCTATAAAAATGACAAAGCTCTCAATTAAGACATTTAATTACTTTGTTTCAAAGGCGCATTTAGAAAAACATAAAGGACTGAGGGGATTTATTCTATTTATTCGCTACTTTATTTACAAGATTGAAGAAAAAGATTTTTACACGCAAACTAAATTGTCCCAAATTCCTTAGAAAATTATTCCGTTGTTTTGGAAATACATTTTAACAACAATACATTGTTCGCAAATACTTTCTTTAGATGGGTAATTCCGAAGCTACGTGTTTAAGTTTCCCAGCCGATTTATAGCAGCAACTAATAAGAGCCCGCATTTTGCCTGTGCTAATCGTTCCTCATGTTTTCCGCGCTAGGCCTCTGAGTAATGGCTTTGTTAAAGCCCTGGCAACAAAATAGATTAACGGGTGCTTTAAAGGGACGCGATGGGCACTTTTATAGAAATACCTTCGCCCAAGAGAAGCATTTCTGTTTCAAAAGGTACATCCACTATTAAGGTTCTGGCAGAACATGTGGTGCGCGAGGCCGTGTTTATCTTAAGGCAGAGCGATTTGCATTAGCAGAATCATTCCATTCTGGCCGTATATGCTGAAGAAATTCTTAACAATAATTAAGGCCGTTTCTAAAGTGGCGTTTGATGAGAAATGGTTTAAATTCCTGTATTGCGGTGTTATGTTGTTCTGATTGGAAATGGATATTTTAAAATATTTTTTATTTGTTATTTATTATATTGTTTATTTTTTATAGAACTTCTGTATATTTCTGATCCTTAATAATACATCAAGGCTCAGAAGACCATGATGTGTAGGGCGTACGATTTCAACTCTATAGAAGTCTGGTTCGTTGGTGATGGGTGACAAATCTGTAGGAAAGATCGTTCTTTTATTGGATTCTATTTTATTTAATGGCTTGGAAGGAAAAGTGCTAGATTTCGTCTGTGTTTCGTCCAGTATTGTGGAGATATATCATTCTGATTGGAAGTGAATATTTTAAACTAGCAATTTTTGATTTGTTTATTATTTATTAACGTATTTATTTTTTTAGAACATCTTCACATTTATGAACATTAATAATGAATCAAGATCCAGAAGAGCTTGATGAGTAGAACATAGACTTCAGAACTCTAAAAGTCTGATTCGAAACTCGAATGCTGAATTAAAAGCGTAGTGTCTGCGTTCGGGATGGGTGAAAAAATCTATAGGAAAGAAAGCCTTTTATTGGATTATATTTTTTATTAATGGACTGGAGGGAAAAAAAATTAAGATTTCAGCCGTGTGATTCTCCTGTCAAAATTATAGTGGTATGATTTGACTCTGGAAATGTTCTTTCAAAATTATAGGGGAGCGGTATTAGCAGAAGCGATTTGCATTAGCAGTATCATTCCATTCTAACCATATATGCTGAAGAAATTCTTAACAATAATTAAGGCTGTTTCTAAAGTGGAGTTTGTTGAGAAATGGTTTAAATTCCTGTATTGTGGACATATGTTGTTCTGCTTTCTGATTGGATGTAAATATTTTTTATTTGTTTATTATATATTATGCTTCTTTTGTATATAACTTATTTATATTTCTGAACAATAATAGCTCATCAAGACGAAGAAGATCCTGATGGGTAGAACGTATGATTTCACAACCATAGAAGTCTGGTTCGAAACTCGAATGCTGACTTAAAAGCTGCAGTGTATGAAGGAGCGTTATTTTATTGGATTCTATTTTATTTATTGGATTGAATGGGAACATGTCAGAGTTCCCCCGCGGGAATATCCTGTCAAAACTATAGTGGGATGGTTTCGTCTCTAGAATAGTTCTTTCAAAATTATGGGGGAATGGTGTAGGCGTCTATGGTATTTATGGGTATGGTATCTATGTTGTTGTTGCTTATCCCCTTGATTTAGAATCCTAAACCAAGTCCAGTAGATCATGCTGCATCAATAGATCGTAAACGGTCCTCCCCTCATTCAACAGTTGCCTCACAGAGGCACCAATGCAATCGATGAGATGAGAGGGAGACGCGATGGCCGAACAATGACAAAGGGTATATTTCTTTTCTCCATTGAAGGTCAAACTCTTGGTGGGGCCAGTCCTTAGTCTAGCTAAAGCAGTTTGAGCAGATCTAGGACATGAGACTGCAATGACATACCAAGATATTTAGCGGCGTACCATGCATGAATGGGTGGCGACCTCCAAGCGGTATACACTCTGGCTAAATTCATGGAATGAACCTCTGAAGCTAACAGATTGGAAGAAGAAGCTATCTATGGGTGTATATAACATTGAATTTACTGCATTCATGGCTTTCCAGTGCCAACTGATTTCAATCATAAAGAAGCAATGATATTATAAATTGAATCCTAAAAATATCAATGAAATTTGTTTTATTTCTTATTTTGAATATGCATGAATTATTGCTATTTACAAGTTTTCTGAATAAATACAAATTATTACTATTTTTTCCTTTGTATTCTAGATAAAATTGGAAATCTTCATCGGGATTTATTTTTTTAAAGCTCTAACATTTTAGACAAATTCATTATTAAATAATCAATTTAATTTACTTTTGAGTTGCAAACATTATTTTAGCCATAAGTCTTGGATAAATTAATCTTTAAAGTATTAATATACGTTCCCTAATGAGATTGCATAATACTGCATTTGAAAAATATTTTAAAAAGTGAAAAAGTATTGGATAATGTTTAAAGGGTCAGTTAACCTTTAAATATCCATAGTATTTAGGAGGCAAATGAATAAGTAGTTATAATGCTTAATGTTAAAAATAATTGTTATTTATCAAAATACTTAATTTTTGTATACGCTTTTGTTAGTCTCACCTGTATGTTTGTTTCTTTGTAACGGACTCTTTGGGCTCGATTTTGCCCTACTTTAAGCGATCAGATTTAATTTAAATGTTATAGACTTATCAAGGACCGACGACAATGAAATCTTTTGATAAGTTTATTATCTCATCATGATTAGGATCGCCAGGTTGAGTGATTTTATTTTAACTTATGAAGAGCAATTTAACCTATGTAGAATGAAAGTATTCAATAGAAGACATTCAAACCTATGTGGGACAGCGGCACAACAGGTAACGCGCCTGACTACGGATCAGGAGATTCCCTGATCGAATCCTGATTGGCTCGACCAATTCGCGTTTCGCTTTTGTTTTACTCACAATTAAATTATTGTAAGAACAATAGTTCCAGTCCTCCCTACCGGGACCTCATTTAAATATTATAGTTTAAAAACACTAAAAAACAAGCTTTTAGAGTTAATCAAACTAAAAAATAAAAAAATAATTGTTAACAGGAGAATAAAATTACTGACGAGAAAATGAACATCACTGTTCTAAAAGCGTGGGTTGCTTTGTATGACATTTTGAAACTAATTCTGCATTTCGGAATGAAACTAGTGAAAAATTATAACGATTGATAACGAGCACCCCACGCTTTTAGAACAGCGACATTTATTTTCTCGTCAATCATTTTATTCTTATGTTAACAATTATTTTTTACTTTTTAGTTTAATGAACTCTAAAAGGTTTTTTTTTTTTTTTTTTTTAGTTTTTTTTTAACTAGTAATTTATTTTTTTTATATGCATTACTAAGTTACTGTTTTTCTCAAATAAACTATTAAACTTTCTGTGTTACATCTTCTTATATTTTAATTAACTGCGATTTGATATATAATTATTTTTAAGGAATAAATTCAATATCCTTCCAGTAAAAAAAAAGTTGAGAATTTTAGAATAGAAATATATTAGAACAATCTCTTATGTGAAATATCAAAGATTTGTACATTCAGATTTAAAAATATCTTTGCACTAATATTAACTGTTGTACAATAACATTTGTTATAATATTATGTGCATTTAATGAAAGAAAATATAAGCTGTCTAATGATGCAATGGAATAATTGTTATTTTATTTAAAAATAAAATAACATTTATTACTTGAGCACTTGATTTTTTCAGATGAAGAAAATTCAATTTGGTATTTATTTATAGATAATATTTTAGGTGATATTGAAAATTTGTAATTAAAAAAAATAGTAATATTAATGTCTGTAAATATTTTATTCCAATAATTAAAAGCTTTTTTCATAGTATTTTAATTTTTAAAACGAAGTAGAAATTTTAAATGAATTAATATATATGCAAATATTATGCTGTTTCTTTATTGGCTCAATAGCCCCTTTATATATTATTATTTTAACAGTGTTTTGAGTATGTAAAATTAAAAAAAAAACATTAAAAATTATTGTTGAATTATGTGTTAAGATTCAATTAAACATATCTATGTATCAAGCTCCAACGAAAAAACAATTTCTTTCCTATACAAAGATAAAAGTCAGTAAATTCAAGAATAATGCATTGAATTCGCAGAATCATTTTAATTTAATTAAGTTTAACGAACCTGAATCAAATGAGAAACATTGCATTAATTTTCTAATACGACACACCACAGAGTTGCAGATAATAATATAGGATATCTCGCATAATTTAATTAATACATCTCAATTAAATATTTGATCGCATTATTGTCTAATGTATAAATTTAATATTTGGATGTAGCGTATCGCTGCAAAGTGAATTTTCTTATTATAAAACAGTAGCAATCTGTCCCAATCTAACTAAACTCATTTAATTAATTTATGCTACAAATATTAAATGTAAAAATAAAAAAAAGGGTGTATATCGCAGACAAGAGTGAATAGTGGAATAGGAGTATGGTAACTTTGTGATAGACATAATTAATAAATAATAATATAGTAATCAAGCTTAAATTTATAATAATCTGTTCATTTTAAATACATAATAATCATTTTAACTACAATATTAGAACAAGAAATAAAAAAAAAATCTTAGTAATAGGAATAGAAATTTACCAGCTGTCTTTAAGAAAACAACGTTCTCTGCATAAATATTTATTTAAGGTTAGGAGAACGAAAAATAATAAGTTAGAATAATTTTTCACATTCTTGTAATTTGTAACTTTTAACATAAATCAATCTAAGCATTTAATGTTTCAAAATCTAGCTGACAAATGCTAGTCATAGTTATTAAATTTTTGTGTTTATGTTCTTTATCATTTTATATATTTTTATTTTATGTTTTTTTAAGAAAAATAGCAATTTTGTGTTTCAATATTGTACATTATATAATATAATCTATTCAGCCTATTTTCTTCAATATGCATTCAATTATTTCAATTTAACTGTTTTATTTATTTTTTAAAATACATATTAGTTTATCATAAAATAACAAAAGAAGTTTATAGATAGAAGTAAAGAAAAAGTTTCAGACTAAATAAAACTTATACAAACTTAAAAAATAAAAAAAAAAGTGAAATTAAATAAAATTAAATCTAAGAACCAATTGTGAAGACAGTTGAATACTTTTTATTATAAAATGTTTTAATTCCGGAATAAATATTCCAAATTCTTCTTAAATTTTCTTAATTTCATTTCAATTAAATTGTTTCTTAAATTTATTTCAATTAACATTTTTTCTTAATTATTTATAACAATGTTCACAAATGCAGCTATTTTTAACGCATTAAATTGCAAAAGTGTAATTGCACAGATATTTTTTTTTCTTTCTAATGCAGCTGGCACGCACTTAGACAGTTTGGTCTTGAATGCCTTAAGACAAGCGCTGCACAGACGGTACTCACTTTGGGGGCGCGTGTAACTTGAGGATAAGCCACGGACGCAGAGTAACACTGCCCCCGCAACGCTCTACGATCCTATTAGGACCGGGACCTACGGTTTAAAGTGGATTCCGAAACACTACAAACATCCATGGCACCGCCGGGACTCGAACCCGAAACCTGTAGCCACTCGGCCATTCAGGCCCTATTGCACAGATATACAACTACGAAAATAAAACTCAAAGTTATAATAAAAATGTATAAAAAACTAATATAAATATCGTAGAATGATTTCAAGCATTTGATTCACCCCATTTTGTTAAAAAGAAAAAGGAAAACAAATCTGCCTATTCAATGCAATAGAATAATATCCTGATTTTTCACTCAGGATGCTGCGTCAATACGTCAAAACTTCCCCAAGTACAGCAGTAATAAGCGAACGCACATCAAACGGACTGTCACATGAGTGACAATTTGATGTCCCCAGGCGAAACGGTTTGTCTATTCCAACAAAACAGGCTTTTCTGTTGCAGGAAAATCAGCAAAATGGGACCTGCAATGGTCAATATTTCTCAATATCCGTTAAGTATGGATGTGCAAACAGCATACATGATTTTGGAGTAAGGCAAAATTTGAGTTGAGAAAATTTATAACGCGCTGATAAAATATTAATTAAAATATTATGAATTTTGGACTTCTTTATTTTATTTCGTCTTTTTTACGAATTGATAATACAATTTTAAATAAGAGTATTAAAAATTTTAAATTCTTAAATAACGTTAACCTTTTTCTTCAATTCCTACTATTAGTTCACACTCTCCCTATATTTATTTATATATCTTGTTCAAATTTTCAATCGTTCATAAAATACTTTTTATTCATCCACTCAAGTTCAAATACATTTTTTTAAGCTTGTAGTGGAGGACACTTAAAGTTAATACAGTTTTTTCAAATATAACTTCATTAATTAAATTTAATTAATTAATTTTAGTTTTATATGGGAGAAAAAAATTCCTCTTATATAAGATATTTAGCAGGATATAAATTTAGGAATAAATACCGTCTGTGGCGTAGCGTGTAAATCGCTGGAAAAAAATTTCTTTTTCAGATTCTTTTCTTTTTCATAAAAAGTAACTAAAATAACATTTTTCTTTGTTAACCTAAGTAGGAATTGACTTTAAATTTTTTTTTATATTACTTGATTCTTAGGGACATTTGCAGCCTCGAGTTCAAATATGCCACGAGTTGAGAAAATGTATAACATGTTGATAAAATATTAAATACAATTTTATGAATTTTGCGGCTATCCTTTTTTCTTCTTTTTTCAATTCCTTCTGTTAGCTTACACTCTCCCTATATATATCTTGTTCAAATTTTAAATCGTTAATAAAATCCTTTTTATTCATCCACTGAAGTTCAAATACCTTTTTTTAAACTTGTAGTTTAGGACATTTGATGTTAATACAGTTTTTTTCAAATATTAATTCAGTATTTAAATTTAATTAATTTTTGTTTTGTTTTTTTAATTTAATAATTTTCGTTTTTTTAGATTTAAGTTGCATGTTTTCAATAATAGATGGCGCCAGATGTAAGAGGAAAATTTCAACTTTATTTGTAATTGACCTTTCAGCAAAGGTCAAAGTAAGAATTGACTTTAATTTTCTTTTTTTTTTTTATATTACATGTTTTTCGTATTAATAATAAAATTTGAAACAAGGTTATTAAAAATTTCATTTCCAAATTTTAAATTCTTAAATAACGATAGCCCTCTTTTCTTTTGGACATAAGAAGATCTGTAATGAAATGCATATAAAATTTTTGAATGCATTTATTTCTTTATTATGTATATTTGCATTAAAATATAGCTATGTTTTTAATAATTTATTGAATTCCTAAGAACATAGCAATTGTAATACAAATATTTGTACACAAATGTTTTATTGTATTGAAATATTCTAGTAAAAATTATTTATTATTAGTCAAACAACTGTAATAAAATAAAATCATATAAATTGAAGGAATTTAATGCTTTTAAGATAAGAAGTTATAAAATGAAAAAGTAATATTTATTCAGCTTTTAAATACTTAATAATTTTATAATTATTTTAATTACCTTTTGAAAAATGTTTAACAATTTAAATTTTGTAATATCTTAAATTAAATTATATGTTTAAAAAATTATCAAAAATATATTTTGTTTATTTAAAAATACTGCAACTTGCAAAGTATAATTGATATAAAAGAATTTAACGTTTTATGTAAATTAATGTTATTTACCAAAATTATCTCATAAAATTTATTATGATAGGACATACTTTTTATTATTTCACTTTACTTTCTTCAATATATATACTGATTCATTTGTTCAAGAAACTATTTTCTTAGTTTTTCTGAAGATAAAGAATAAATATCTTCTCCTTCTCAATCCTTTATGTGCTTTTAAGACTTACTATTCAATCAATACCATTGGGAAAAAAAGTAAACAATTTTCATTTATTTCAGATATCTAAACTTTTATTTGTCCCAGTATGTTTTGTATCTCTAAGAGCTAGTTAAATATATCCAGACACATATATTTCTTTTAGTTCTGCCATCAACTCCAATGATCTTAAACAATCCCTTATGCAAACAAATCAAAAATTATCCCTAAAGTACCTCCATTCCAGACGAAATGAGACACCAAAAAACAAAAGGGGCCAGGTAAAGTATCTCCTTTTTTTTAACACCAATTCTCGAATATATCTTTCAGGACTAATTACCTACAACGGAATTTAAAAATGTTTTAAAATTATCTTATGAAATTTATCTCATAAAATCTATCTTTACAACATATACTTTTTTATTATTTCACTTTACTTTTTCCAATATATATACTGATTCAATTGTTCAAGTAGTATTTTCTTAATCTTTATGAAGTTACAGAATAAATATCTTTTCTCTCTCATTCTTTTATGAGCTTTTAAAAGACTTACTATTCAATCAATATTATCGGGGAACAATAAACAATTTTCATTCATCTTCAGATATCTAAACCCTTATTTGTCCCAGTATGTTTTGTATCCCTAAGAGCAAGTTAAATATCTCGAGATACATATCTTTCATTTAGCCCTACCATCAACTCCAGTTCTCCAATGATCTCAAACAAACCCTTATGCAAACAAATCAAAAATTGTCTCTAAAGTACCTCCATCCCAGACGAAATGAAACACCAAAAAACAAAAGTGATCATGAAACTATTTCCTTTTGTTTAAACAACAAACCACCCTCAAAACCACTTCTCACTGAGAGAAAAGAAAACTATTATTTTAAATGTACAAGTCCCACATTGTTTGAATTAACCTCAACAACCCACAATGCGATTCTGATCACCGAAGCACGTTGTAAGCCAATCAGAGCCAAAGCCCTAGCCAAACAGAAGGCAAGAGGGGGCTGACTCTGTTGTCTCAGCGTAAAAGTCAAATATTGGTCAAAACCACCAGCGGTATTCATGGTTTATAGATATCGGATTGGATGAGATCCAAAGACCAACCTCCACGTCCTTTCCACCATGTTTGCAATGAAAACACAGTGAGGTGGTTTTCCATCCGATTGAGGTACTTGAAACATTGGCCACAAAAGATTTATCCCAGCCGAAAACAAAAAAAAAAGGGAGTGGGTTGGGGTTGGGAATGCAGGTTTAGGGAGTTCCCTGGAGAGATTAAATCTTTAGTTTCTTGTTTGCGCTCGTGCAGTGAAATGAAAAATCGTTTCGTGCTCCCCCGTTTCCAGAGAAATAGTAATAATAATAATAACAACATGGCTATATTTCAGAGGGGTGCGTTTTCTTTAGAAAAAGAACGTTTTTAGACGTGACTCGGGGAATGTTGTTTTTAAAACTTTGGTTGGGAAAGTTTCTTAGTTATTAGATATAGTTCAAACTATATATCTCATTGTTTGGCAATACATACAGAAATCTTTCGCTTTGTTAAAAATAAAATGTTACTTTCATCCAAGTTTTATATATGGTTTCCTTTTTAGAATTTAGCTAAGTCATTCCTTAAAGTTTCTGGTTACTGAATCTCTCAAAAATGCTACTGTAATTTTTCTTGTTTGAAAATTATGGGTTCCATATTCCAAGAATGCAACTATTTGTAAGAGATAAATTTTCTGTTAAAATCTCAGTTATACTTTAACTTCAAATTAATAAATAACATATTTTATTTCAATGTTAAAATTTTTCACTACATTGTATATCCATTGTTATTATTTAAAATATAGTTTAGCAATTACCATTTTAAAGTATAGCAACATTTTAAAAAATAGTTAACAATAAAAACTAATAGTTAACATTTTAAAATATAGTTACATTGCTTAGATTATTATGCATTTTAAAATTGCACACAATCTCAAGGCTACGTACTTATTTTGATTCATTTTCAATAATTACAATAAAAATTAAGAATTAATCAGCATTTAATTCGCAGTAAATATCTATGTACTAAATCGTATTCAACAATCTTTATGTGATGTATATATATATATATATATATATATATATATATATATATAACTTTTATTCGATATATTTTAGTTAATTTATTCATAAAAAATGTATACGTATAAATTAATAATATTTAATTCCTTTTTATATTATTTACCATTTTTTATTTAGTTTTAAAGATTTGCATATTACATAATTCTATATAAATTACAAATTTACTTATTTACTAATGTTAATATAAAGATTTAATTTCGACCAAGTGTTAGAGTTGCATGTAATGTATTTATATAACTGTATTATATGTACTAAATCATTAAAAAATAAAGTCATCTGACGTATTTTTTCAACATGACATTTACCAAAATTTTCAAATTTTGATAGTCTTTCTGCTTTAAAGAATTTCTAAGACAATCCTATCAGCTAATATTATTAGCTATAATTTTAAGTAAAGTAAAAAAGTTTATTCAAATTGCTCTATTTAAATGTATTTCAATGCGGATATAAAAATATCTAAACATTTTTATGTTACATTTCTTTTAAAATAATGCAGTAACAAAATTATATCAAACGAATTTCATCCTATGAACTTTCCTTATCAGCAGGAATTTTCACTGTCAATGTGTGTTGTTTTCAGAAGTTAACAGATTCGATGGAGGCTGTAAAGGCTTCACACAAACATTAAACACTGACTGACAGAAGGTAAGGTGAGGATTTTCTAGACTTTCTGCACATAGCAGGAAAATGCCATTCCTATTCTTGGCTTGTTCGTGGTATACTCGAACTCGAGGCTTGCAATGTCCAAAAGAAAAGAGGACTAACGCTATTTAAGAATTTAAAATTTGGAAAAGAAATTTTTAATAACCTTGTTTCAAATTTTATTATTAATGCGAAAAAAAAGCAATAAAAATTAAACATGCAAAATTCAAAAAATTGTACTTAATATTTAATCAACATGTTATAAAATTTCTCAACTAGTGGCATATTTGAACTCGAGAGTTCGTTCTATTTTATAGACAAAACTTATTTATCAAAAATGAATAAATAAACTTGTTTGTACTGATCATGATTATAAAACTTATAATAAAACAAAATGTATAATTCCTCGAAATTGTAATCGGTTCTATAATATATTTTTAATTAATCTTTTTCACCATTTTTTTAAAACTAAATGTAATACAACAAAATTTTATAATCATATTAGTTAACAAATACCCAAGTGTTCATCATATGCTGTATATATTTACAAGCGATAACAATTATTTGACTATTTATTTTCAGATAAAAAAAAATTGTAGTTTGTTTTTTAATTAATATAGATTGAAAAACATTTTCTATTAATTCATATAATATATAAATTCGTATTATTTGGAAATGATGCTTTTTCTAAGAGCTAAAAAAATTTAAGTTTTATAATTTAGTATTTTAACAAACTGAAAATTCTGTAAAACCAATTGTATTAACAAATCAACCTATTATTCACAGATTCACTTAAGCAAACAATTTGAAATTAAAAAAAAAAAAAAAAATTACACAACTTAATTCTAAAATGTACTAAAATAAATATTAAATATATATTCAATTGCCATCATAATTGATATTTTAACTTTTTTTCATGTTATATATTAAAAAATAAATAAAATGTAACTAATTTTTTTTAGGTAAAAGAACATACGTCTTAAAACTTATTTAGCTTATTATTGTATAAAAACTTTTATTGGAATAAGATTCAATCTTATATTTTCTATAATTTAATATAGATATAAATTTCTAAAAGAAGCACCCATATCGAAAACATTAATATCATTTATTTATATATTGTATTTTAATTTATCCAATATTTTATTTTTAGTGCTATTGATTCATACTATTCAAAAAAATCCTTGAACTCACATTGTTTAAGAATGAAATAAATGTAAACAGAAAAACAAATACCAGCAAAGTAAAAATATCCAATTAATATAGAATCTTCTCAATGTTCTGCTTGTAAAAATAGAATAATAATAAAATTGCCAAATCTCGAAACTGATGCTACATTAACTTCAAATGCAAAGACAAACATTAATTAATAATGTTCTTGTATAAGTAGTGTAATAGAATTTCATTATAAAACATGAAATTTAATAATAAAAGCTTCTGCAATACAGCCCATTTGCCATTTAATTTTATTAATTTCCCTTTCATTAGTTTCATTAAATAGCTTAATTAGAGTTTTCTTTTATGTGGCACCATCTGCTGAGATTAATTCTGAAGCTAATTTTATTCGAGTAGAAGTACTACATCTTTAATGAAAGTTTTCTTTACATGGTTTAGAATAAATATAAGATGCTTCAAACGTCAGTTAAGGTTAAAAAGTTCATATGCCGTGGGATATCGAACGGAAATCACATCGACATTTTATTTTCGTTTATTTTAAACATAGATTAATTATAATAAAGATAAACTGGTTTATTGAATTCCAATAATGCACTAAAGGCGGCTTCTCTTCTCTAGTAAAATTGGTGTTTAACACAACAGCTGTTTATCATGCTTTCATTTCTTTACAATGCTTGAAACCATGATGACATTTTGTTGATTATATCATATAACATACCATTGGAAATCATTGAGACTTAGAATTGACGCATTCTTTTCAACACTAATAAGATGACCAATAAATTCAGTTGGCCATACATAAAAAAAATCATAAAGATTGAGATCTGGTGACAAGATATGCTTTGTATAATATTTGGCGATCTCCGGGATTTATAGATATGCAATATTTTATTCTTGTAACAATATGGAGTAGTGTATAATGTCAGTGTTTGGAAGTCAGGCAAATTTATTAATGGTGATTATCATGCGATGTTAATGTAACCAGGGATTTCAATTGACCTTAATTCCAATAATAATTAAGATTGATATGTGATGGCAAGAAATGTCATGTTAATACTTAATGCTATCCGGGAATTATAAACAATACATATTTAGTCCTTGCAGTAATATGAAGCAGTGCTCCATGAGTGTATCATGTCAAGTGGAAATCAGGAAGATATATTACTGATGATGAAAAATTCATACTATGTTTAGGTAACCAGAGAATTCAATTGGCCTTAATACCAAAAGTGATTAAGGTTGAATCTGGTGGCAAGAAAAGCCACGCATATATTTGATGATGTGCGAGAATTATAAATAAAAAAAATATATTTAATTCTTGCAATAGTAGGGAGTATCGTTAAATGAGTGGCCAGTGTTTAGAAATCATGTATATTTATTGCTGCTGATGATTATATGATGCTAAAGTAATCAGGGATTTCAATTGGTCTTACTACCAATAATGGTTAAGATTGATATATGGGGGGCATGAAAAGCCATGCATAGTATTTAATGCTGTCCGGTGATTACAAATAAAAATATTTAATTATTGCAATAGCATCGAGTAGTGTTCCATAAGTGCATCATGTAAGTATTTTAAAATCATGTAGATTTAATGATGATGATGATCATGCGATGTTAAGGTTACCTCAGAATTCTGGCCTTACTACCAATAATGGTTAAGATTGATACGTATATACTTGATGCTGTCTGGGATTTATAAATATGAAATATTTCATTATTGTAATAATATGGAATAAAATTTCATTAGTGCATCCTGCCAGTGCTTAGAAATTTTGTAGATTTATCGGTGAGGATGACAATACGATGTTAAGGTAACGATGTGCTTGGTGTCAAGAAATGCCATGCATATATGTGATGTAATTTATCCGTAATTTATAAATATGAACTATTAATTTCTGTAATAATATGGAGAAGTGTTCCATGAGTGCATCATGCCAGTGTTTAGAAATCATGTAGATTCATTGGTGATGATGTCCATACGATGTTAAAGTGACCAGAGAATTCAATTGGCCTTACTACCAATAATGATTGAGAAGGATATCTGGTTGCAAGAAAAGCCATGCATATATTTGATGTTGTCTGGGAATTATAAATAAAAAAAATATTTAATTATTGCAATAGTATGAAGTAGTGTTCCATGAGTACATAGTGTCAGTGCTTAGAAATCATGTAGATTTATTAGTGCTGATTATCATACGATGTAAGGTAACCAAGGAATTTAATTGGACTTACTACCAATAATGGTTAAGTTTGATATCTAGCGGCAAGAAAGACCATGCATATATTGGATGCCCTCTGGTATTTAAAAATATGAAATATTTAATTTTTGTAATAATATAGAGTAGTGTTCCACGAGTGCAACATGCCAGTGTTTTGAAATCGTGTAGATTTATCATGCATAATGATGCACAATTAATACGATGTTCAATTAACCAGTGTATTCATTTGGTCTTACTACCAATCATGGTTAAGATTGATATCCTGTGGCAAGAAAGCCCGTGAATAGTATTTAATGCTTTCCGGGAATTATAAACAAAAAGTATTTAATTTTGTAATTGTATGGAGCAGTGTACCATGAGTGCTTGGAAGTCAATTTCCATGGACATATTATAGTGGAATGTCAGTAGAAATAATGTAGATCTTTCAGAAATAGTAAAAATATTCATCCTAAGCTAAGATAATCGAGAAATTCAATTGACTCCAATGACAATAATCAAAAATTCATGTTATCTGGTAGATCATGAATAGTATTAATTTTTCTCCAAACATTATGAGGAAAGATATATTCATTTCTGCAACATTATGGAGTACAATTAAGGAGTTAATAAAAGATATAAAATTTTAAATAAAAAATTACTTTAATTCAAACATGTCTATTTTATTATTGTATACTTTCCTTTTTTGGTGTAATTTCATTATTCTACTTAATATAGATTTTTTTTCAAATGCTTAACTATAATAATTTTTAGTAACTATTAAAATTCAATTTATTATACTTTCTATTTCTGTAGACAAAAACACAGAAACAAAATTAAAATTTCTTTCAGTTTTAATATAGAAATTAATTCAGCATTTGCATCTACACAGCTGAGATCCATCCATTTTAAGAAAAACGAAATCTATAACTCTTAACGCACTTAGTTTTATTAAGAGAAATAAACACAAGAATTTCATCAGGAAAATATTCTTTTATGTGTAGGAGTTTTAGTCTTCGTCCCGAAAATTAATATTGCACTGTCTTTTTTTATTTTATTTTATTTCATTATTATTTTTTTTTTTGGGGAGCATATCTGGGAAAAGTGTCCTAATCGAATAAAGTGTAATACGATGAATGAAACTCGCTACAAAAGAAGGAAAAGCAATTAAAGGAAAAATCTAATTTCCTCGTCAGACAAAATTAAATTGAAAACAAATGGAGAAGTGGAAAGAAGGAAAAATCAGGCAGATTTTTTAATTCTGTATATGATGTAAGGACAGAATGTAATTTGGTGAGGAATTATGTTCTTTGTTGTGCCGTAGGTAAAACTTGAGATTTTTTTCACTTTGTTATATATACATTCTTTCTATTCATAAGGGAGTTTAAGAGTACAAAATTAGAAATTTAATAATTTATCTTAATTTTAGATAATAAAATATTCATTACATTAAAATTATTAGAGATGCTGTAATATTAAAAAATATTTTATGCAAAATCATTTAGGTAAAAAAATGTATATATATATAATTATATTTTATGGGCAAAATAAAAAAAAAAAATAATTAAATTTCTCATAGTACAATTACACATTAATATTATCACGCAATTAATCAACTTTTATACAAAAATATCTTACACTATTAATAAACTTTAATTAAATGAGTAAAATAGACAATTAATGTTATAAATACAAAATCTAATGAAGATACCATCCGTCGATACAAAATCGATACATCGATACAAAAGGTACCATCCATCGATACAAAAAATATCAATCATTTTCAAAATTTGGTAAAAAAATTAGTTAAATTAGATCAAAATAAACTTTGTCATTTTTATTTATTAAATACTGTTAGAGTATTTCTAATAGCAAAAATTAGGATTTTAACAAATTTTTGTGTCAAAGATAAAAAAATAGCATTACGAAGTTGTAGAATACAGGCATTTCAGAAAAACATTCAATATAACAAATGCTTTTTGAAATATGATGGTTAAAATATATGAATACTTTTTTAAGAACCTTTAAGCGATAGTAAAATATTAAATCAAGTTGTTACATTTACATTTGTTTTTTGTTTTTATATAATAATAATAATAAAATCAATTCTTCGTAATCTGGTGATCGTCTGTCATTGAGAGAGTGGTTTAAAAATCCAACGCCATCTTTCAAATAAACTGGAATTTATTTAGTTAGTTGTTTGAGTTTATTTATCTTTTTCGCAGTCGAAAAAGTATTTTAATCTTAATCATATTTTTTTTAGCTTTACCTTTGTTAATTTAGTTAATTTATTGACTTTTTCTGCAGAGATGAAATAGATTTTAACAAACATTGAAAAGATTTTAACAATATAATTTCAGTCTAACATATTCAATTATTGAAAATAAAAATAAAAAAATATTGAATGTTATCATTCCAATACCAATTGCAGTACATGTAATTTCTGTTGTTTTTTTAATTTCAATACAGCGAGTTATTGACAATAAAGAAAAATATTGAATAGACTTTTCCAATTCAAACACCAATTGCAGTAAACATAATTTCTTAAAATATGGAAGACCAAAATGATGTAATACTTCCACTTGCAACACATGCTACGCAGAAAAACAAAATTCAAATCTAACCAGTGTTGCCACTAAGTAGGGAATAATTTTTCTTGGGTAACATGCAGATTCTATGGGTACATTAACCATAATCAAAATGCAAGAAAGTAATATTCATTGTTTAAGACCTTCTAATAAAGCACTTTCTGTACACATATAATATCGTTAAAGATTTTAACAGAATACTTTCAGTCTGACCCAGTGAGTTATTAACAATAAAGAAAAATATTCAATAGATTCAAACACAAACAATTCAGTTCAATAAAATATTGAATATATACAACACAACTAATTCAAACACCAATTGCAATAAATAAAATTTCTTACAACATGGAAGACCAAAATGATCTAATACTTCCACTTGCAACACATGCTATATAAAAAAACAAAATTCAAATCTAAACCAGTGTTGCCACTGAGTAGGGAAAAATATTTCTTGGGTAACATGCAGATTCTGTGTAACCATAAGCAAAATGCAAGAATGTAATTTTCATTGTTTAAGACCTTCTAATAAAGCATTTTCTGCATCCATAAAATATTTTTAAACAGTTTTACAAAATATTTTAAGTCGAACGCATTCAATTATTGAAAATAAAAAAATATTGAATACTATAAGTCAAACATCAATTGCAGTACACATGATTTCTTACAATATGACGGAACAACTAATGGTTCTACTCACAACACATGCTAATGTAGAAAAAAAAATCGAATCTAAACCAGTGTTGTCACTGAGTAGGGGATAATTTTTCTTGGGTAGCATGCAGATTCTATGGGTAAAATAACCATAGTCAAAATGCAAGAAAGTAATTTCATTGTTTAAGACCTTCTAATAAAGCATTTTCTGCATTAATATTAATATTTTTTAAAGATTTTAACAAAATATTTTATGTCTTACTATAAGACATTGACTTATTGACAATAAAGAAAAATATTGAATAGAGGTTTCTAATTCAAACACTAATTGCAGTAAACATCATTTCTTACAACCTGAAAGAACAAAATTATCTAATACTACCACTTACAACACATGTTATATAGAAAAACACAATTCACAGCTAAACCAGTGTTACCACTGAGTAGGTAATAAATCTTCTTGGGTAACATGCAGATTCTATGGTTCATTAACCATAATCAAAATGCAAGAAAGTAATATTCATTGTTTGAGACCTTCTAATAAAACACTTTCTGTATCCATATAATATTGTTAAAGATTTTAACAAAATACTAACGCAGTGAGCTATTGACCATAACGAAAAATATTGAATAGATTCAAACACAAACAATTCAGTTCAATAAAATATTGAATAGATAAACACAAATAATTCAAACACCAATTACAATAAACATAATTTCTTACAACATGAAAGACCAAAATGATCTAATACTTCCACTTGCAACACATGCTATGCAGAAAATCAAAATTCAAATCTAAACCAGTGTTGCCACTGAGTGGGGAATAATTTTTCTTGGGTAGCATGCAGATTTCTGTGGGCACATTAACCATAAGCAAAGTCACTTTATGATGTACTCGGAACGTTAACTGCCTCCCAAATTTATCGTTCGGATATACCTGTACTATAAATCGATTTTATGATCGCTTAGTTTTAACATGAGGTATAAATCTTACTCAGCATTTTGTTAGTTTTTCCAGACTCCGGACAGCAGGATAACGACGCCAGAAATAAATTTCATTTTGCTGCGTTCGGGAAATAATTGAAGTTTGGCGGAGCATCCATCACGCAGGTTCATGTTTATTTAAAGATTTTCAAAAAGTTTTGTGGTTTTTAAATACTCGTAATTTTGATTTAGAACCAGCCATCATTTAGCTTGTAGTAAATCACGAGATAGTAAATCGTTTTCAATATTTTTTATGTATTTTTAAGTTATTCATAAAAAAATATGTTCTTTATGTTTAAATAATGAACATTTAATTTATTTTTTATGTTTTTGACAATTTTTTTAAATGTTACACAATTTTTATATAAGTAACCTTTTCAGTTATTTGATATACAATAAATTAAAATGCAATTTTCCCAAGTGTTGTAGTTTTATCCAATGAATTTATATGTTACGTATTATTCTTCAATAGCGCAATGGCTACATGGTAGGCCAAGGCTATCTGCCCACTGGCATATTCCGAAATATGAGGTGTTTTTATTTACGAGATATGGTTTTCAACCCTATATTCAAATTACACCTTGACCTGTTGTTTAAAGTGGGTTCCGTACCACTACAAGCATTCATGGCACCGTCGGGATTCGAACTAGAGACCTGTGGCACCAAGCACCACTTTGTGACTCTGAGTGTTTGCAATGATCAGTTTCAAAGAACGCAAGTTCGTAACACCACTACAATAGAAAAATACACACACGGCAGATGTTAAGTACCAAACAATGACAAAGGGTAAATGTATTCTCGTCTCCATTGAATGTCAAACTCTTAGTGTGGCCAGTCCTTAGTTTAGATAAAGCCGTTTGAGCAGATCTAGGACAGGAGCACTGCAAGGACATACCGGGATATTTAGCGGCGTACCATGCATGAGTTGATGGCGACCTTCAAGCGCTATTCACTCTGGCAAAAATCATGGAATGAACCTCTGAAGCTAACAGATTGGATGAAGAAGATTTGGGAAGTTCGCAACCTTCCCTAGTGAGCAGATCAGCAATTTTATTTCCTTAGATGCCCACATGGTAGGGAATCCACTGCAAGCACACCGATCCGATCTGGTCCAAAACAGCAAGTTTAGAAACAATAGAGAGTTTTTGCATACCGTACGTTAGTTACCGTAGGACGTCCGTTAGCTTTTACTCCCTAGCGCGCATGCTCAGTTTCCTATGAGCATGCGCGCTCAAAAAGCTAACGGACGTCCTACGAGCTCGTTATGCAAAAACTCTCAATATCCTGCCCTTGGCCAATTCTTCAAATACTGTATTGAGCTCTTACTATCAGTCAGAATCCAAACATCGTTACATCCGACTTTACATCCCTACACAAAACATGTATGTTTTAGTAAGCTGTTTCACCCTCAAAATGTATCTCATTATCTCTGTATCATGTGTGTGTCTTAAATAAATAGATTTGAAAGGGTTTAAATAAATACATTTGCTGTGTTGAATTATATGCAGTTATACAGAGTAAACAGAAAGGCAAAAACTGCAATATCAAAATTTTTGTTGACATGTCTTTTTTTTTACAAGCACTTTCTTTCGGAATTGCATTTCTGCATGATGCCAAAATATATTTTGTAAACTGTTACACTATCACAGTATTAAATTATACATAGACATAGAAATGATCCCTAAGAAAACAAAAAATAACTCCTTTCATTTTCAAAGAAACAACCTTACATTTAAATTTTTAATGTCCATAACAATCAAATGCATTGTTTTAACGTAACTGCTAATGCAATGTTAATATTTTTTACAGTAAAACATTATTTATTTATTAATTTATTTATTTTTATTATTTTATTATTTTATGTGCATTTAAGTTAAGTGCATTAATTTATTATTATTACTAATTATTATCTTAAATTCAAATCAATTTCTGTAGTATTATATGTTCATTTAGGCACTAGACAAAATTTTTAAA
The DNA here is from genome assembly GCA_021605075.1 of Caerostris darwini. Classification (NCBI taxonomy): domain Eukaryota; kingdom Metazoa; phylum Arthropoda; class Arachnida; order Araneae; family Araneidae; genus Caerostris; species Caerostris darwini. Next base: position 35,052 of record BPLQ01003672.1, on the reverse strand, counting down.
AGGCTATTTATTTCATTGCATTAGTGTTTTGCTCCAGAATTTAAATTTACTGCCAAAATGAATGTTTATTTGATATTTAATGCAGTATTTTTATTTTTGTATATTCTATTCTCCTTTTAAGCAATAGTTGGTAATATTTTAATTCCATTATAATATTAAAGATTTATTTCTTTTATGTTTTAAAAAACATTATACATTATTACAAGTAAAAAACTTTAAAAAAAAAAGATAATTAATAGTTGTATTATAATTGCAGCGTTTAGTGATATATGTATTTTCATTGTTAAAATCATTTGCGATTCTATATTTAATTAGCGTTTAGACTTTTGCAAATCATAAATTAAAAGCGTTCAATTCATGCCTATGTTTCATATTGATTTTACATTTACGTAGAATGAATTTCAAATTATTATTTACTTAAGTAATTAACTTTATATTCGAATTTTAAAAATATTATAGCGTCATGCAATATTTTTTACACATGTAAAGTTTAAAAACTCCTTTAATTGCAAAATAAATATCATTTTTCTAATATATATGTTCATTAGATTCTTTATGTTAATAAAGAATATCCTATCTTTATGCTATTATCTATACAGTTAAGAAGGAATTTTTCGTTTTTAGCTATCCACTAAAAATTAAAGTAATGGAAAATATTTCCAGTAACTTTCTTAATGCAATAACGAAAAACAAATATTTGTAAATTTTGTTTTGATAAAAAATTTCAGTTACACATGAAGTGCTTAATCTAAATTATAATTTTTTCAATTAGAAAATACTGTTTCATGTTCTTAAAAAAATATATATAATTTCAAAACAGTAATTATAACTCGCAGCAATTTCGTATTTTAATAAATACGCTTAAAGTAATTCATTTAGTTCTTATTTGAAACTCTTTATTTTACATTAATATAAGTAATTGTTTATTTTGATAAATTGAAACATCCAAATGATTATTTTAATTGTTTTTTTAATGAAAATAATCAATATTTTACTTAACAAATATGATTATTTGAAAGTCAAGGTCCCTTAAATGGAATTTAAATATTTCTATATAGTAACTTGATATCTAAATATATTAGAAACTGTGAAAATTATTTGTAATTAAATTACACCAGGAATTTAATGCAATGGCCATAGCTTTTATTTATTTATTTTTTTGTAAACAATAAAATGATTCTTTAAAGTATGCAAAAATTATTAACTGTTATATTGATAATAATTGCAAGTTATTTAATTACAAATAACAATAAAGTAATTGCAAAATAATCACCATAATGCTGATAATAATTACAAGTTATATAATTGAAAATAATAATAAAGTACTTGTAAAATAATCACTGTGGTATTCATAATAATTACAAGTTATATAATTACAAAAAATTATAAATTAATAGTAAAATAGTTACTGTAATAATTATCGCAATACATTATGTGTTATCTGGGGTTTTTCCCACATTTAATATCTAATAAAAATATTGAAGCAAAAATAAATATTTTGCTATAAATTGTTACGACGTGTTATGTTACAACATTTAAAAAATTAATACTCTCGTTGTATTGATTAGCGTAATGCAGAAAATTGTTTTTAATTTCATACGGCAAAATAATTGTTTTCTATTGATTTAACTACCAAAAAGTCCTAATAATCTGCCCGTAAAAAGTACAAAGGAGAAGATTGAGAATTATTGAATTCTACTTGATACTAAATAATTGAAAGTCTGCTACATCTAGTTTAAAGACAACTATTCTTGAATAGCAATAAATCAAAGTGTCTTTCTTTCATTTTAAAATTAAAAGATTAGATACCTCAATATTGCAATATATGTAATAACTATAATCAGCAAATATATACAGGAAATTTACTGGTGAAAATTAAAAATTGTAAAAAAAAAAAAATAAGTCTACATTTAATTAAAGTATTAAAACATGGGTAAAAGTATAAAATGTCAAACAAATCGCTTACAAATAAATCCATACCCACATTTACATCATGCATGGGATAAATGAACCATCTAATTTGTTTAATGTATTCGAATATTTTTCTTTCGTATAGTATTATATCTTCAAGGAATGTACAAAAATGCCATTAATTATTTTTAAGAACTTTTTAAACGTAAGAAAAATTCCTTGTAAACATGTGTCTACAGGTTAAACAATTCAAGGAATTCTGCATTAATTGTTCTTACCTAAGAGAAAGTCATTTTTACTCCATTGAACGTCACCTCCTGTATTTCCCACATTAATCAATACTCACATTTTCCTAATATATATGTGATAAATAAACCACATATTTTTGTTTCAAATAATAATGTTTTAATTTCGTATAGTACAGTATCTTCAAAGAATGTAAAAATTTTCCATAAATTATTTTTAAGAACTTTTCAAACGAAAGAAAAATTCGTAAGCATGTGTCTGCAGTTTAAACAATTCAAGGAATTCTGCATTAATTGTTCTTACCTAAGAGAAAGCCATCTTTACTCCATTGAACGTCACCTCCTCTGTTTCCAATGTGACACTTGAATTCAGCGTCATCTCCTTCCTTGCTTTCCTGGTCTGTTGGTCGAACTCGAAAGTACTGGTTTTCACCCAAGACAACTGAAAAAATGAAATAAAATAAAGTAAATCTATTTAAGTAATTCAATGAATAAATAATTTCCTAAATCTATTGATTATAACAAAAAAAAAGGAATTTCTGAAAATAGAAATCATTTCTCATTTATTTTTTAATCAAGTTGTTAAATATATACTTCATCATCAGCAGCAGCAGCCCCATGGTAGGCCAAGGCTGTCTGCTTACTGGCAGATTTCGAAACAGGAGATGATTTTTTTTCTTTTTACGGAGTAGGATTGTCTGTCCTACGCCCAATACTCAACAGTCCTATGAAAATAGGGGCATGAATGACAATGTGTTTAGCGCTCTGGCGCTTGGTGCAACAGATTTCAGTTTTGAGACCCAGCGATGCCATGTACATATGTAGTGGGTCGGGATCCACTTTAAGCCGTAGGTCCTGGTCTCATATGACTGTAGACCTTCTCAGAGCCAATCAGACTTCTCACCCACATCATTCCAAAACTGTAAAGGGGTAACTCAGCTCTAGGTGATCCTGTGGTGTGGTAATAGTCATATTAGAACGGGATCTACTGTTTAAGGTAGATTCCGAACCACTGCAAACAACCAGGGCACCACCGAAACTCGAACCCGAAGCCTAGGACACCAAGCACCAAAGCGCATTTTCACTCGGTCATCAGACCTCAAATATATATTTATCAATACAAATTTTAAAATAATCGCAAAAAATATGTATTTTTTATTTTAATTCAATTTATCTAATGCTCTTTTTAAAAATTGTAATTGATAAAATATTGCAATAAATTATCCGATTTTATTAGTGATATATTAATGCTATTTATACTGCCATGTACATATTTGGCTTTTAAAATACAGCATTTTGTAATAATTCTTTTTAATACTTTATATGTTTACAAAAGGAACTATACATAATATATACAAATTATTCCTACAGCAAGATTGTTTGAAACTATCATTCTTATACAGTTACGTTATGGCAAATAAATTGTAAATAAATTTTAACTTTGAGTTTAAAACGAAATAACACAAGGTTGCAAAACATATGCTACAAAAACTACAATAATAGCAAAATATATTTGCTCGATATCAAGTATTCATGCAGCATAATATAATATTCTCTCCATTTATTTAATACACTCCATACTTTTAAGAAATATAACAAATTGAATGAATATTTGTATATCCTTTCAAATTTAATTTTTATTCCAAGTTCCAAAATGCTATTAAACCAGCAATGCAACAAAATGTAAAATGTATTCTAATTGCAACTATTCAGAAAACTGATTTTTTTTTAAAAATGCAATGAATAGTTATTAATGATATTTTCTTTCAAAGCAAAGTTTGTTTAAAATTACTTCATAATTCATTGTAGAAATGTATTTGAGGCACGCAAAAGATTTCAGATTTTATAATGCGTTTTTGAATCTCTTCCTAAACTGGTTCTCCAGAATATATGAATAAAAGCACAAAACTAAAAACCTTATCTCTTAAAGAGCATTTTCAATTAAATATGTGTTTTGCTTTCTGGTTAATGGAAAAATAAGTGCGTGACTATATCTCAGGAATGTGAGACGTATCTTTATGCCAGGTGTAATAACTATGCCAGGAGAGGTGTTTTTAAATATTTATGCTAAACCATAGACTCCATCCTCCATAGGGAAGCGCGTTATGTGAAAAGCAATATGGATATGGCGGTGATATGGATGTTTGTTAGTGGTTTGGAATCCACTATAAACTGTAGGACCCTGTCTATTTAGCCCTCTTGTGCACAATATGACAGTAGAGCGACAAACCAAACCAATCTTCTCTTTCATTGGTGCAACAGCCCCATAGTGCCCCACGGCCCATCTGCCTACTGATAAATTTCGAGACAGGAGCTGTTTTATTTTACGGGGTAAGGCTGTCAGTCCTAAGCTTAAAATTGTGCTGTCATATTAGACTGTGGGCTGATGACAGAGTGGCTAGCGCTCAGCTTTAGGAAAAATGATGTGGTGTAGTTTAATATTAGTAGTAGTCATATTATACAGGCACCTACGGTTTAAGGTGAGTTCCGAACCACTATAAACAACCATGCCACCACCAGAGCTCGAACCTGAAACCTGTGGCAGAGAAAAGCAATATGCAAGTTCGATATCTATTGGTGGGATGCTTTATGATCACTTGTTAGAAAGATAAGGTGGGAAAATTGCCTAATGTGTCGGAAAATATGTTGTACCTAAGTGTGATTGCTTGTTTTAGTATCCCTATGCTTATTACAGTTTATTTGGCCCAGGTTTCCAATAGTATGTTGCTTAATTATAAGAAGTAATCCTGAAATTCGTCTAGAATGACAATCACGATTCTCTATCATTATCGAAGCTTAAATGCATTTAAAAATGAAAGTTAAAAGAAGAAGCATTGCATTGAAAAATAAAAGTTTATAGCAGTGATGAAGAAATAAACAAGAATTTAGTGTTATATCGTGCCCAGCAGTATAAAGGAGGGCCAAAGTTTGAATCAGGTGTTGGTATTGTTGTAATCATTGTTTTCAGAAATGAGGAGATTCCTTGGCGATTGTAACTATTGTATACAACTGTTTAATGTATATTGTCTGGTTGGGATATTCTCCAATGCTCGAGTTAGTTTAAAGATTAATCCTGGTTAGTTACCCCTAAATGTCCTCCCGGAAGGTGCTGTTATCATTCATCGGTGGGCTGTTCGAGATTAACTTGAGGCCCACCGATGTTTTACCTTCACCTTTCTAACAGGTAGGGGTAGGTATGGCAGTGAGATGTGAAAAAAAGGAAAACAAATGCTACACTGTGCTGCTACATTAGTTGAAGACTTCGTAATATTTCTGAATATTTTACATTAATATGGGCCTGATGGCCAAGTGGATAGCGCTATGACGTTCGGTACCACAGGTTTCGATTTCGAGTCACGACAGTGCAACGGGTGTTTGCAGTGGTTCGGAATCCACATTAAACCGTAGGTCCCGATCAAATATGGTCGTGGAGCGTTGCGGGGGTAATGTTACTCCTGTCCGTAGTATATCTTCAAGCTACACGTGCCTCCTGGTAATGCTAAATGAGTAACAGTTGTGCAGACCTGTTACAGTTGGTATAAAGATTAAACCATGTTACGGTTGTCATAAAACTGCCCTAAATGAATAGCAGTTAATATAAAGATTAACTGTCTCTGTATTGCCAGCTACAATAGAACAATAACAAAATCATATTATTCTCATTAGGTGAATAAGAGCATTAAGTTAATTATGATTATTTATGAAAAACATTATCTTACACTTTAGTCACGGATGAATTTTAAAGAACGAATGTATTTGAATCCATTAGAAGAATTTATGATTTTTTTTTTAATTCTAATTATTCCAATTCCGTTTTATAACCTCGTAATGCAATAAGAAAAGCCTGTTTGGCAAACAAGATGTCTTTTTATATACATAGCAATGTAAAAAACCCGTAAAAAAACAGTCAATAAAAACTAAATTACTATCACTCGACTATTATGGAAAATGCAGGCAAGAAACTAATATAATAAATCTCATGAGGCCCCAGGAGTCAATCCTGATTTGAACGGTCAATCCTGATATTCGTAAAGCAAACTTCTCCAAGCTTTCACCTTAAAAGGATTTAATTTCGCTGCAGCCGTCTCATATTGTTAGGAGACATGGAAACCGTTTCTCACCTCCTTAAAACTTCAATCCCTGAAGATCTGAGAGAAAAGGATTGAATGGCGTTTATTCTGCGCAGAAATACTTATCTCTTCATTGGTCTGAAGAGATCTTTGTAAATTTTGATTGAATTCGTGAGTCAAGAATGCATTGAAATAGTTTTATCTCTTGCTTTGTTTCAATAGTAAGCAGTTTAATTAAATGTTATTTAAATCTGAGAATAGTTGATAGTAAATAACTTTTGTTTTGTTTTGTTTACGTCTTCTGTGAATGGTCATGAGTCCCATGTGAGCATTAACTAGCAGAAGTTAAGTCTACTTTTATAGAAATTCACAATGGAATGTTTTTAATTATTTGTTCATTGTTTATTCGTAAACTAAATGAAAATGTTACAGTGTTGTTGTTTCTTATCCTACTTGGTCGATAGCAATATCTTGAGCAAGTCTATGAAAAAAAAACCCACATATATTATTTATAAAAGATATATTTACTCCTAAATTCTTTTGTTTTTTAACCCAAACTGTAAGCGTAAAAATATCTTTTAAAAATATATATATTGTTTTATAATTTATTCAGCATTGGATATCGTCAATTACTGTAGTATGTATGCAATTATATTTCAATAATTAGTAATTAGTAAATAAGTTATATATTTTATTAGAAAATTTTTTTTGCAGAATTTTTTTGATATACTTCTGACTGTTTACCGTAATTAATTTACAATGAACTTTGTGGGGTGTGATGGCCGAGTGCCTAGCGCTCGGTAACACAGGTTTCGGATTCGAATCCCAAAGGCGACATGGTTGTTTGTAGTGGTTCGGAATCCCGATTAAGCTGTAGATTCCGATCTTATATGACTGTAAGAAAGTCCCCGAGGCATGCGAGACTTCTACCTACGTGTGTTCCATTACAACAGAAGTTGTTCACTCTCCCTTCAACTATGTGTTCGGAGGCTTGGTCTAGATATCTACCAAGTATGATAAGAAACAACAACACGAGTTTTTTAAATTAAAGTTTTTTAATTCCTCTTTATATCCTCGTAAGGGAATAAAAAACCCGGTTTGGTAAACAAGATTGTTTTTGTATACACAACATTGTAAGTAATTCATCAAAAAAGAGTCAATAAAAACTAAATTACTACCGCTCGATTATTATGGAAAATGCAACCCAAGCAACTAATATAATAAATCTCAGGAGGCCCCAGGAGTCAATCCTGATTTGGAACGGGTCAATCCTTATATTCGTAAAGCAAACTTCTCCAGGCTTCCATCTTAAAAGGATTTAATTTCGCTGCAGCCGTCTCATATTGTTAGGAGACATGGAAACCGTTTCTCACCTCCTTAAGACTTCGATCCCTGAAGATCTGAGAGGAGAGGATTGAATGGCGTTTATTTTGCGCAGAAATACTTATCTTTTCATTGGTCTGGAAAGATCTTTGTAAATTTTGATTGAATTCGAGAGTCAAGAATTCATTGAAATAGTTTTATCTCTTGCATTGTTTGGATAGTAAGCTGTTTAATTAAAAATTATTTAAATCGGAGAATAGTTGATAGTAAATGACTTTTGTTTTGTGAGTATTAACTAGCAGACGTTAAGTCTAATTTAATAGAAATTCACAATAGAATGATTTAAATTATTTGTCATTGTTTATTCGTAATCTAAATTGAAATGTAATAGTAAATATATATTTTAATTTAAATAATATCTGTGGTTTTTTACATTTTATTCCCTATTCAATAACGTTAATCGCTATATATATATGCAATTATATGTCAATAATTAGATAATAATAAGCTAGTTATATATTTTATTAGAAAATTAATTTTTGAAATATTTTTCTTATGTTAACCGTCCCTTCAGTTATGTGCAGTTGGGAGTCGTGAAAAAAAAAGTTAGTTCCTCATTCAAAATTTTTATACTTAATAACATTTCCTGAATGTTTATCTTAATTTATTTACGCAGATCTTCGTGGGACCTGATGGCCGAGTGGCTGAAGTTCCGGCACTCGGTGCCACAGGTTTCGCGTTCGAATTGTGTTGTACTGACTCGGAGTCCACATTATACCGTGGGTCTCGGACTAACAGGATCGTAGGGCGTTGTCTTGAGGTGGAGTCATTTTTCAGTCCTCGACAGGGTCTCTTGGACCTGGTGTAGGCTTTCCTGTACCATGGGGATTAATAACAACAATGATGTTTGTATATGGATTTAAAACATCTTGTGAAATGAATTCAATGAAGTTTATTGAACTATATATAAAAACAGTACTTTCATAACAAAGTATTTTTTTTATCTTTAAAAGTGTAGTATATACACTAACGCTCCCTAAAAGTCATCTTTGTATGCTAAATTCTTAAAGTTTGCTCACAAAAAAAATATGTGTCCTATTAAAAAACAATACTTAAAAGATACTAATAAATTATAGAACGGCTTAAGAAAAACAAAAGAAATTTGATATTTTAATCACAAAGATTCTGTCTTTGTAATACTTTAAACTTATTTTTTTTTAATGTAATAGCTTTTTTAAGTTATTCTTTCGTTACGAATTTAAACTAGCTTTTGATTAGCGTCGATGCTGATAAAAGTCCCTCAACTCTTTAGGTATGTTGCTAAAGCAGTAATTGTCTTTATTATTGGACAATTGGTAAAATTAATTTGCTAAACATTTAATTTCTAAGATAAATCAATTGTTAAGCATTCAATCAATTTTCTTCAATTTCATTCATATTTCTTTATCTGTTCTTTCATATTTCCCAAAATGTTCAGAATTAATTCTAACAATTTGAAAAAAATAATTTTTATAAAAGAGATATTAATAAGATTTTTAATCTGACTGTCAAATCTCGACTCTGACTGTCAAAAATAAATAAATAAATAAATATATTAATTAATTAATAAATAAATATTAATTAATAAATAAATATTTAATTATTTTAAAATATACATTGTGTGAAAAAGTTGTATGCCTTCCAGGACTTTTTGAACAAAATGTCCTCTATTTCCTCAAAACTTCACCAGTTAGTTAAATTCGCCAAAGTGCACTATAATTTTTATCTAATCAATTCGTTTCTAAAGAAAGATTAAAGTGAAATCAATTGGGCTGATCACTGAGAATCAACTTCTTCTGTATACGTAAAAAAACTCTGTACTCATTACACACTTATATTTTTGTCACTTTTTATGGTCATTGAAATAAAAAAAAAATTAAATTAGAACGAAGTGCTTTACAAAACATTCACTAATTAAAAATTCAATCTCTCGTTATTTTCAATTTTCAACACTTTTAATACATTTTGAATTTTTTTTTTTATAAAATTAGAAAGTGGTTTTTAAAGTAATTATAATTCGTATTCAAATAATCTTAAATTATTCATTTTAATTAGTTTCAAATATGAGTATTTAAATACCGTTTTAAAAATATATTATAAATTAAATATAAATTCGTATAGATTTATGTTGTTAATATCAATTTTAATATTTAAGAAGGTATTTCTAATGGCTCACGAATAAAAACAGTTTTTATGCATGGCATTATTTGTATATATAGTGAGTAAAATATTTTACATGCATTTTATTTCAGGCGATTATTTAAATTATTTATCAATTTATTTAAAACCTTTTAATGAAACTTTAATTAGTTATTTTATTATTAATAAGTTTCTTAAATTATTATATGATTAAATTTAATTGAATCTGTTAAAAATGATTTTTTGAGATTTAGATATTACTCTGAAACCAGTTTTTTGCAGTCCTTTTTTTTTAGGACTTTTTTTGTACGGTACATAAAAAATTCCATCAAATGCACATTGAGAAAAAAATTGATTAAAAAATGTAATTGGAAATAAAGCAACATATGGCTATCAAATTAACATGTAAATAAAAATAATACAATAGATAACTCACTCGATTTCATATCATTCCATCACTATCAATGTTTTTAAATGGAAGTTATCGTCTTCAAGTGACGAAAGTGATTTTGAACCCGTTCTGCACATGAAAATCCGCGTACATCACTGCGATGAATAGTTTTAAATGCACATGTTGGATTCTATATAAACGAATGAAACATTTAAAAATGTTTTATGACGTGTTAATTAAATAATTTCTTTGTTTTGAAAACCAATTTATAGCTACCAGGTGAGATTTTGATTTACATGGTTTCTATGTGGAACTTTTATTTCATGTGGTTCCTGTGTACCATATAAAAGAATTTTTTTAATGTGTTTCAAACAATATATTTTACAGCTACTTATTAAGTTTCAGGATATTTTAATGCAGTTTTTTATGCAGTCCCTGTAACCCACACAAAAACAGGTTTGATTACATATCATTTATCTTAAGTCTTTTATTATTTCTAGACATCCAATACAATTCCAAACATCGCCATTTCATGTGCATATTATTTATAATATAAATTCTACCAATATATTTCACCCAACATACATCTCACGAAGAATATTGGGCTTCTTCCATATTGATAGAAGAGTAAAAGCAGACTCCATATGTGTGTTTACCCATGCTACTTTTCCCGAGGTAAAACCTTCATCCCAAACTATCCAAACATTGGAAACTCAATAACATCCCCCAACGTCAGGTGAACGCTCCATAACATTTGAGTGCTGGACACAGAATAAAAATAGGTCTTTCTCTTCTGTATTAAATACTTGTCACTGGCGGGTGTCCGGCCGATCTTTATGTGACATATAAGCGGGCGTAAAAAGATTCCGGATTGGTCACTGCGGCATCTGTCTCCACGGCGTAATCAATGCGGCGTTACCGAAATGTCACCACAACGTATGGCCTTCGGGGTCTTCATGAGGTCTGGTGGTCACAGATAACATTACAGGCTTGTTTCTTTTCGCCACATGTTTCTGGTCCAGATGTCACTTTGGCTTTACTTCCGACGAACTTGCCATTTATTTTTCATATCTTGCCTGGATTGGTTTCAAATATTTTGTCTGGAACTAAGAGCCGTGATGGAAGAAAATTGAGGATGGACATACTCAACAATGTAAAGTGTGTAGCCAAATTCGTACCTTTTTTTTTCATACATATATTATTATATCTTAATATTTAGTAATAGTGAAGATAGTATGGGTCATTTATTATTACTATTATTAGTAATTATTACTTTATTATTACTATATTTAGTAATAATAAAGTTTATCTTTAAAAAAAAACTAGATATTGTCTTCTAAATGTTTTATAAAAACGTTGATAATATTATTTCTTAATAAGAATATATCATTTTGTTTTTATGTCATGCTTGAATTTATTTTGAATTTTTTGTTTTATATCAATAATTATTATGGAATATTATTTAAATTGAATTAAAGTATAGACTTATAGGGAATGCGTTTTAAACTTCACTCCTTTCAAGAAAAACAACAACAAATAACAAATATGATATCGAAATTTTTTATCATTTGAATTTAATAGAAAGACATTAATCAACAGATTTAACAATGACGTTCCTTGCTCAAATTGATGATATTTCATCACCTCACTTGGCAGCAGGCAGCAAAGTTCATTTTTATGTCCAGGTTGTTCGAAGGTAATGAGTAAAGAGCAACAATAAATTCTCCAAGAGAATGACAAACATACTCAATTGGTATTAAAACCATTAGCTGAATAATTTTTTGGCAATTCTCTGCAAGTCACACTTTGTGTATGGTTTATAATTACCATCTTGTAAGAAGATGTGACAAACTAATCTTGCGTAAGGATGAACAACTGAATTTATAATATCCCCTCTATATAACTGAACAATAATGGTATTACTTGGAACTATATGTAAATCAATGTGGCCATTCACAGCGAATGGCCTTGAACATAGTTAGGGTACACGAAATCTTTCTATTTCTTGTATATCATTCAGATAATATGAGCCAGAAAGATCTTCATTAACCCTTTTTTTTAACAATCTTCTGTAATTCTTTTGCAAATAAAATCTTTGTCCTTCATTAAAAGGCATTGAACTTCCACAACTCTAATTAATATGGGTACATGGCAAATTAAATCTTTTAGCTCTGTAAATTGTGGAGAAGAGTACACGCAATGTAAGGTATCTTGTGTACAAAATTCTTTTGTGTAGCCTTCTGCATACAATAGATCAAAATACCGGTCGTACTAATACCACATCTGAAGTGGGTTAATGTAACAATTATGCACATTCATGCAGTTAACTACAAATAACTATTATCTGCTTCACTTTAAGCTCTATTTTATCATCTGCTATAACATCTAGAAGCTGATTCTATTCATAGAAATGCATTCCTCAATCTATTAATAGCAAAAGGGCTCATATCCAAAGAGCTCATTACACAATATTAACTTCGATTCATTCCTATTCGTCCGATGGTCTCCATTATAATTCTTTAATGAATGATATAGAGTACTCAATTAAGATTTGGCAATTTTGAAGCATTCAATATGCAGTTTCTAACAATTGCAATATACAGTATTTATTACAATAATTATTATAATTGAATATACAGAAATTACTGCAGTTGCTCTAATTTGTATATTATATACAGCAATTGTATTGTTGCTCATATATGCTGTATTTGTATATCATATACAGCATTACTTTTTAGGTAAACTGAGTAGTATGTTTGAAAATTTTTCTTTTGGTTATGATATTACAATTTGTTAAATTATTTTTAGGAAAATTATTCATGTTATTAGTAACAACATAAAATGGGGTGCATTTATCTGTCGACTTATTCAAATGATAAACAATTACAATAAATAAAAATTTGAGAGATTAATAATTTTTCTTTTCCTTTCACTGCTATTTTTTGGATTTAATTTCCATTAAATATAAAATATTTATCTAATTTCATAAATATCTTCAATGATTAAAATGTATTTATACCGGATTTTTATCTTGTTTTATTGAATTGTTTATTTCTTATTAATAGTGTTAGCAAATCATTTTAACATATAATTTTGAATAAAATTGGATGATGCTAATTTAATACATATACAGTCTTTAATGTTTGATTTGTGGAAAACCTGTATGATTTTACAAAAGGAAACACCTACATTTGAATAAGAAATAAATCACTTTCATGTAAACCCTGAAATCTGTGAGTTCTATTATTACAACATTCATATCTTGTAACACTATTTTGTTTATTAAATCTTTTGATCAAATAAAATCACATAGATTTGTTATGTATATGTGATGTATAAACTATGACATCACTTAATAAATATTTTATATACTACTTAAATTAAAATAACTTTAAGCAATTAACGAAATTATTTTTATAAAAACTTAATGCATGAAAGAACAAGAGAATTTTAAAAATCAACTTATTTTAATACTTTTTTTTCGTAACTCTTTTTTTTTTCATGATAGTAACATAAAGTAAAACAGAGTCATTTTTATTTTAGTAGGAGTAGAATCTTTTTTTCCACTCTTTTTTTTTGTCACTATTTTTTTTTTATCTTTCTACCCAAAAAATTATGGCAATATTTTAAGGAAGCAGTGTTTTTCTTGGCTTTGACCAATTTCAATATTTTTTTAATTTCTTTAATAATTATATAATTGAGTAAATAAAGTGTCTCGTATATTACGTGGGAGATTTTCACACTTGCTATGTGGCCTCCCATGTACTAACATTTTTAATAAACATAGCATAAAAGAAGCAAAACATTTTTTTTTTAAATTTTAAGCGTTATTGATGCCATAATTATAAAAAAAAAATCCAATGGATCGATATACAGGTTACCAATACAATTATTAAATAATTACTCAATTGTTTTGTTTAAGTGTTATTTTAACTACTTGCTTTTTATAATTTAAAAACATATATACAACCATCATTTTTATTTTAATATCTGATTAATGATCAGTTCAAAAATTTCAATTTTCTTTTTGTACAAAACTGATTCTTAACTACTTTTTAAAAGAAGAAGATTATGAATAGATACTGTGTATAGAAAAGCCTCTAAAAGAAATTTAAAAAAACTTATAAATAAAAAATATGTATATGAAATCTCGTGAAAGAAATTCTGAAAAAGTGGTCGCAAAAGAAATGTAAAAAAAAAAGAATGGTCAAGGACATGAAAAAGTTATATCAAGGACATGAAAAATCTCTTTCCCCAAAATAATAACCCTAATTTTATGGGCAATATTTTAAATATATAAAATTGTTGCAAAGAAAAATAGATTTTTGAAGAAATGAAAATTATTGGGAATTCAGTAGTTATATATATATATACATATATATATATATATTAAGATTGGTGTTATGCATTTTGTTCTTACATTAAATTCTACATTTTATGGATTACTAATATATCGACACAGCTGATTATAATTTTTTAGCTCGAAATACAGTCACCAACACACAAATGATTGGCATGCATCCATGTTCTTTGTTATCGAAAATAATGATATTATACCAGATAATGTTAACAATGTTAAATACAGGAAATTGCAGTTTCTTTGCTGTTTGAAAGTTAATAAGATCTAAAAGAGTGCAGAAAACGAAGCATCTGGTGTGTAAAACTATAATCAGACTACTAATTTATGGGTCAGAGATATGGACCTTAATTCAAAAACAGGAAAAGATGATGATAAACTGGGAGATTAAGATCTTAAGAGCTATATTTGGGCCTATCAGAGAGGGTGCTGTCTGGAGAAGAGCTACAAGCAGTAAATTACATTGGTTTTAGTAGAAAAGCATATTATAAATTATATAAAGTCAAAGAAAATTCCATGGACAACACACACACAGAGAATGGAAGATAGCAAACGCACAAAAAAGATTTTCAAGAAGTGCCTGAGCCAAAGAAAAAAAGGGAAGGCCAAAAAAGAGATGGATTGAAGAATTTAAAGATCATAAATTGGAAAACCAAAGCTCCAGACAGACGATTTTAGAGTCGTATTGTTAGAGAGGCCATAGTCAAATTGGACTGTAGTGGGACAGATAGTTAGTTTTTCTATTTCTCAAATATTTTAATTGCTATTGTTAAGAATAAATGTTAATATGCACGGAAATAAAATTTTCTATCAAGTATTTGGTTACAAACAATAATCAACAGTCAAAAATATATAATTTTTTAATTATCTAAGTTCCTAAATTAAAAATTTAAATTATTGACGAATTTAAAATTGGTAAGTATAAACTTTTGAACACAGCAGAAATATTCAAAACATTTTTCCAATAAATATAATGCTGCCATGCTTAGTTGTGCATGTCAGTATGGGTAAAATCCATAATTTTTTTCTATGGTTAAGATTAATTAATTTAAGAGATTGAGATTGCAAATTAAAACTGCTTGTCATGTACAGATTCTTCTCATCAAAAAATGAAATTAATTTTCACTGGAGCTTCACGAGACGGGCACGCTAGCTAAAAGTTTGATCACGATTTCATTGACTTAGCTTTATAAAACACGTCTCACTTTTATTTTTCCTTTCAAACTTTAATTTTTGTAATTTATTATTAAATTATAAGATACCCTAAACTGAGATAAGAACGTGATATGGATAATTAAAGGCTCTTCATTCCCTCTCTACTGAATGAGATAATGGTAAAGGAAACTCAATATATTACATTGTAATGTCATGTTCATTTCAGAAACATATTTCCGTGACAGTTGCATTTTTAATTAATCCCGTTCTCATATTCTATTTGAAGGTTTTTTTTTAACCCACGTTCAACATCGAATATGTCAGGAACATTCGTCTTTTACCTTGTATGAGTGACGATTTAATATCACATGTTTTTTTAAATTTTTTGTCGCTACAAAAAAATTGCATTCCCTTCCCAAAAGCTGACAAGACGGATGAGTGAACTTTTTTTATTATTTGACTGCTGTAATTATTTATAAAAAACAGTTCCCCCTTTTTTTTACCTCTATTGTGGCATCTCTTGAAATATTATTTTGCTGTTGTTGTACTTTTCATTAGAGATAATTTGAATCTAGAAATGTTTCTCCTATTTTTGAACATGATATCGGATAGCAAATTAAACTTTAATTAATTTAATTGCTTTCTGTTTTTCTTCGCGTTTTTTATTCGATAATTTGTTATTTGAAGGTAGAACCATTTTTTTAATTGAATCACTAAATTAAAATAAAATATTTTTTGTTTCATTATCATTGGGCGAATTTAACAGGAAGTAAATTAAAATATGAAGTTTTGTTTTGTTTGATGACTTAAAGTGAATTGTGTTTTTTTTTTTTTTTTAATTTTGAGTAATATTTAATGAACTTTTACAATGAAGTATTTATCAATTTTAAAGTACTTCGAACTTAATTGTCTCTGTATTGCCAGCTGCATTAGAACAACAACATTAAAGTACTTGGAAAAGCAAAAATATTTATAAGCTGATCTTTATCAATCTTTAATTTGATAACATTTTAATCGATTGTTTGTCAGTTAGAGGAGTAATTACAGAAAATTAGATTTTTTGTTCTCAAAAGTACATTTTGTCATAAGGAATACTACAGATATTAAAATAAAATGCTTACAAATGTGCTTCAATGAAAATAATTATTTTGCTGAGTCTGGAGTAATCTATATCGAGCAAATGAAAAAAAAATATTTTTAGAACTTGATATGGATAATTAAAGGTTCTTCATTCTCTCTCCACTTATCGTGAAAATGGTACAGGAAACTCAATATATTGTATTCTAATGACATGTTTATTTCAGAAACATATTTCCGTGACAGTTTCATTTTAATTAATCCCGTTCTCATATCCCATTTAAAGAAGGTTTTTTTAGCCCATGTTCAACATCGAATATGTCAGGAACATTCATCTTTTACCTTGTACGAGTGACGATTTAATATGTCTCTTATTTTTTTTAATTTTTTGTCGTTACAAAAAAAATTGCATTCCCTTCCCAAAAGCTGACAAGACAGATGAGTGAACTTATTTATTATTTGACTGCTGTAATTATTTAGAAGGAATAAAAACCATTTTCCCTTTTTTTGTTTTATCTCCATTGTGGCATCTCTTGGAATGTTATTTTGTTGTTGTACCTTCATTAGAGGTAATTTGAATCTAGAAATGCTTCTCAAGTTTTGGAACATGATATCAGATAACAAATTAAACTTGAATTAATTTAATTGCTGCATGTTTTTTGTTCAATAATTGGTTATTTGAGTGTTTGGGAAGGTAGAAGCATTTTTTTTTTTAATCAATCGTTCAATTAAAATAAAATATATATTAAAAAATCTTCTCGTTCAATTATTTCAAAGAAAATTATTATTTTTTTAAGTTTATTGGGATAGTTTTACACTAAATTCAAATATATAGTTTTGTTAATTGAGTTGTTTTTCTTTTTAATTGTTGCTAATATTTAATAAACTTTTACAATGAAGTTCTTATCTATATTAAAGTACTAAGAAAAGCAAAAATATTTAAAAAACGGATGTTCATCAATCTTTAATTTGATAACAATTTAATCGATTCTTTGTTATTTGAATGGAGTAATTAGTGAAATTGGATTTTTTGTTTTCAAAAGTACATTTTGTAAGAATGATTGCGAGAAGTATTAAAATAAAACTCGTAGAATTATTTAGTATTAAATTCTAGTACTCGTAGTATTAAATTATTTAAAAGAAAATTATTATTTTTTTTACTATTATGGGCGTTTTTTACAAAAAGTACATTCAAATATGAATTTTCATTACTTGATGACTTAAATTGAATTGATTTGTTTCCCAATTTAAATTGTTGTTAATATTTAATGAACATTTAAAATGAAGTGCTTATCTATATTAAAGTACTTGGAAAAGCAAAAATAGTTATCAACAGATTTTTATCATTCTTTAATTTGATAACAATTTAATTGATTGTTTGTTATTTGGGTGGAATAATTAATAAAAATTCGATTTATTAACAAAAGTACATTTTGTAATAAGGAATACGAGAATAATTAAAATAAAAAGCTTAGAATTTTGCTTAAACGAAAATAATTATTTTGTTGACTCTGGACAAATCTATATCAAGTAAATGGGAAATAATGTTTTTAGAACGTGATATGGATAATTAAAGGCTCTTCATTCCCTCTCTACTTATTAAGGAAATGGTAAAGGGAGCTCAATATATTACACTGTAATGTCATTTTCATTTCTAGAAAATATTTTTGTGACAGTTGCATTTTTAATTAATTCCTTTCTCATATCTTATTTGAAGAGTTTTTTTACCCCATGTTCAACATCGAATATGTCAGGAACATTCATATCTTACCTTGTATAAGTGACGATTTAATATCCCTTTTTTTTTAATTTACAAAAAAATTGCATTCCCTTCCCAAAAGCTGACAAGATGGATGAGTGAACATAACTTATTATTTGACTGCAGTAATTATTTAGAAAAAAAAACAATTTCCCCCTTTTTTTTTTCGCCATTGTGGAATCTATTGGAATGTTGTTTTGTTGTTGTATCTTTCATTAGAAATAATTTGAATCTAGAAATGTTTCTCCAATTTTGGAACATGGTATCGAATAGCAAATTAAACTTTAATTAATTTAATTTCTTTCTGTTTTTCTTCGAGTTTTTTGTTCGATAATTTGTTATTGGAGTGTTTGTGAAGCTAGCAGCATTTTTTGTAAATAAATCATTAAATTAAAAAGAAAAAGAAATTATTTTTTCCCCACTGTCATTGGGTGAATTTTAGAAGAAGTAAGTTCAAATATTAATTTTTGTTGATGAGGACTTAAGTTGAATTGAGTTTTTTTTTTCTTTTTAATTTTGGGAAATATTTAGTGAACTTTTAAAATGAAGTGCTTATTTATATTAATGTACTTGGAAAAGCAAAAATATCTATAAACAGATGTTAAATTTTATAACAATTTAGTCGATGTTTGTTATTTAAATGGAGTAATTAATGAAAATTGTATTTTTTGTTTTCAAAGTTACATTTTGTAATAAGAAATACGAGAAGTATTAAAGTAAAACGTATAGAATTTTGCTTAAAGCAAAATAATTATTTTGCTGGCTCAGGAATAATCTATATCAAGTAAATGAAACATAATATTTTGCTATCTTACAACTGTTGAACGATTAAATTTAAATGATTCAAAAAAAATTATGAAATATAGTATTAGTCAATATCAAAGAAAAATACGATTAAAAGATTATTATTGTTACTAAATAAATATTTTAAAATATATTTTTATGAAATGTTTTTCATTGTCTAACTAAAACGAACTAAACATTATTTAAATGGTTATTAACAATTAACTTACTAGCTATAAATGGTATTTATATAAATAAACCATTAAATTATAAATAAATAAATTTCAAATCATTAAAAATTATCTGATATTTATTTTTAATATATTTCGTATGGTTAAATAATTATAATTTAGTTTAAATTAACCAATTGATTAAAAATTATTATTAAATTAACCAATTGATTAAAAATTATTATTAAATTAACCAATTGATTAAAAATTATTATTAAATTAATCAATTGATTAAAAATTATTATTAAATTAACCAATTGATTAAAACTTATTATTAAATTAACCAATTGATTAAACATTATTATTAAATTAACCAATTGATTTGGATACAAAATGTGTTCACCTACATATTTAACCATTACAAATTTAACTTCCAAAACTTATACTTTTTATCTATTTTTTTAAAAATGTGCTGGTTAATAATTATTTTGTACATAATAATGAATGGTTATAACTTTTCTTAAAATATATTAATCAACATTTAATATATAAAATATCAGAAAGAGACATTAAACAGTCATTTATACTTCACAGTATTGCACTGCTAAAAAATTATATTTTAATTTAAATTAGCCCATTGATTAAAAATTAAATGATTAACAAACCAATTGATTTGAATACAAAATGTGCTGAACTATATATTTCACCATTACAAATTTAATTCATAAGATTTCTATTTTTTATCTAATATTTTTTATTAATGTGTAGCTTAATAATTATTCTTTATATAATTATGAATGGCTATAACCTTTCTCAAAATATATTAATCAATATTTAATGTAGAAAATATCAGAAAGATACATTAAAAAGTCATTTACACTTCACGGTATATTGACGGTATGGATATTTTATTACTTAAAAAATACATTTGAAGGAATGATAATTAAGGATGCTACTTATAATAAATTTATTTGGTAAATGTTCCCTTATTTATGAAGTTCATCTCAGTATTTAACAAATATTTATTGAATACTTACTTAAATATTTAACAATAGACGAATAAGGCTTATATTTGCTAAAAAATAAATAAGAATACATGTCTTGAAAAAAATGTTTTCAAACATATTGAATTCGTAAAATTATGTATCCTCTTTTAAATCTTTAAAATAATAATAATTATCTGTAAAGTAAACCTCACTTATATGTACTGTCAGAAAAAATAATCACATTTTTTTTTAACTCTTTCCTTGAAATTTCTTTCGCAATCAACATATTTTTTATGAGAAAAACACTGTTTCTTGTACATTTATTATTAAGTTAAAAAAATGTAAAGAATTATACGAAACAATGTTCCATGTCTATTAGAATAAACATGACAATTCAAGAACTTATTTATTTACTAGATTCAAAACGAAAAAAAGGTCAACAACGAAATTTTAACGAAAAAATAATTGTACAAAACAATAAGGCACTTAAACAAATTTAGAGCACAAAATTGTTTTCCCTTGTGACTTTCATAAAACATTTTTATTCTAAGGAAAAAAATTGCAGAAATTAAAAAATAAGAAGAAAATAAACAACTCTCGAAGCCGAAACAACTCTTCTTCTTAATGGCATCAACAGTGTAATAACTAAAATACAGACATCTTTACCTTATTTTTTTAGATGTGTCCTAATTTATGAAAACATGTTTATTTTGCAAAGTTTTAGAAAAGCCTCCTTCGTTTACTTTGCTTAATTAAATTTTATTAGGTGAATAATATGTATGCTAGTAAAAAATTCAGTGGACGTTTATAACAAACACATAAATCACACCATCATTGGTGGTTATTTTATCGTTTACAGAAAATAGAATCAAGTTATTTGTTATTAAATGCATCAAATATAATTATTTTGTCATAATATTTGCCATCAAGCGTTGGAGTTTGTATACTTAAAATACTATTAAGAATAGAAAAAAACACTTAATATTTTTAATTTAGGTATAAAGAAAATGACATAAATGATTGTAAACTTGGAAATAACATTAAAAAAATATGAAACATAATTTTAAAGAATATATTTTTAGTATATAAATATATATATATTAGTTAGTAGTATAGTATATATATATATAATATATATTATATATACAGGGTGATTATAAATAAAGTCCCATTTTCAAAATTCTGTAAAAAAAAAAAAAAAAAAAAAAAAAAACCGATCATAGCAATGGGTCAAAATTTGAACTGAAGATACTTGAAGAAAGGGGAAAAGGTATGAAATCAAAAAAAAAAAAAAAAAAAAAAAAATGTCAAAGTGTATTAATAGATAGTGCTGTAAGATGCTTAAAGAAAGTGAACTCGGCTGTCAGTTATATTTTGAATCGAAATGACAATGTATTTGGCATGAGTTGCATGTTAAACCAACTAAAGTGTTCAATGTTTGATTATTTCCGTTTTTTGACTGAAAAAATACTTCCAAGTCATTCAACAGTTGTGAAACTGTTAGTGCAAAGCCCATCCACCACGGCAAGTTCATACCAAATTGGATGGGGAAAATCGGTGAAACTTTTTTTGGAACTTTACTCGTTGTGATGAGTGTTTCTTTTTTTCTAGGATTTTGAAAGTGGGACTTAATTATAATCAACCTGTACATGAAAGCTATACTGTAGATAAGCAATTGCATTGCAATTTTATTATTGTACAATCTTGTCATTAAAATAAAATTTAAAATAATATTATGCATGATACCTGATCGTTAATTTATAAAGTATAATTTTTTTATTAAAAATATGCGAAGATATTTTTATGAACTAAGTAAAATATTTTAAGATAAAAAAATAATCCCTCAATTTGTATATCTTATATATGTTTAAAGAATAATTCATCTAGTGTTTTTTTAAAACAATAGGGGGGGATGCGGGTCCAAACTTCAAAAATAAAAAGTAATACATAACCTCCATACTTCAAATATTTACCACAAAAACCTTTTGTTTTTCTTAGTCCTCCTTTTATTCTCATGGTACAGAATTTATAAGGGTTCCCCTCTTTGAAAGAACGATCATTTATCACATCCACCTGTTTTTATTTTGCTTCCTTTATTATTTTTTATTTCTGTTTATTTATAATATTTCCTTTTAAATGCAAAGGATTATGCTATTTTTTTCACTTTTAGAACCATTCAGAGATTTTATGAGAGAGAAGCGAAGTCTCAAAACAATTTCTTTCTCGAAAACTCTGAAGGCTAAGACCCTTGTCCTGAAAAAAGGGGTTTATCTTCTCCAGAATGTATTATCACAAATTTACATGCTCTGCCACAGGTAATGTCCTACTACTATGGGGTTGGCGGGTACTTGTCGAAACATCAAATGAAAGCAATGGATGGAAAAACAATAAGAGTTTTTTTTTTTTTTTAAATCTTTCAGAGAGGAATAAATAATTACCAGAAGAATCAAACCGCAAAAACTTTATATATTCAGATCCTGCCAGGGATCAAGAAACAACAAAGAAAACAATGGTTCGTAAGAATAGATAAAGAAAAGAAAACTTAGTAATACGGATGTATTTTTTTTTATATTTGCTTGAGATACTTTTCTTTTTCTTTTTATGATTATTTATATTATGTTAAATGGATTATTTTTATTTCGTTAGTTATAATTATTT
The DNA here is from genome assembly GCA_021605075.1 of Caerostris darwini. Taxonomy (NCBI): domain Eukaryota; kingdom Metazoa; phylum Arthropoda; class Arachnida; order Araneae; family Araneidae; genus Caerostris; species Caerostris darwini. The sequence goes on along the minus strand of BPLQ01003672.1, from coordinate 11,989 downwards.
GTATTATGGATGTAGAAATAATATGATCATTTATAGTTTTGACAATTAATTCTGAATTTTAGTAATGATAGAATAAATGTGTCGCATATATGTGCGAAACTGAAAATAAGTAAATTTAAAAAAAAAAGGCTTATTATTTTTTGCGGTGCTCCATAAATTCGAAAAAAGAAATACTTATAATAATAAAATGATGAAAGTTTAGTAAATTTATAAAATAATCCTTTGAAATATAATATTTAAATAGATAAATAATATTTGAATGGTTGCATTATAAATTGAAAGTATTATTTTTACTTACTCTAAATATTATAATATAACATTATGCAATGCTGATCATCAACTTATAAAGCATATTTTTTATAAAAAAAATAAGTAAAAATATGTTGATCAACTAAGTAAAATATTTTAAAATAAAAAAATTATCCTTCAATTTGTAAAACTTATATATGATCAAAGAATAATTTACCTAATTATTTTTTAAAATAATATGGGGGTTCAGCTTTCAAAAATAAAAAGTAATACATAACCTCCTTACGTCAAACATTAACCACAAAAACCTATTGTTTTATTACTCCTCCTTTTATTCTCATGGTACAGAATTTATAAGGGCTCCCTCTTTGAAAAAACGATCATTTATCACATCCACCTGTTTTTATTTTGTTTCTTTATTATTTTTTATTCGTATTTATTTATAATATTTTCCTTTTAAATGCAAAGGATTATGCTATTTTTTTTTCACTTTTTAAACCATTCAGAGGGAGAAGCGAAGTCTCAAAACAATTTCTTTCTCCAAAACTCTAAACTCTGAAGGCTAAGGCCCTTGTCTTGAGAAGAGGGGTTTATCTTCTCCAGAATGTATTATCAAGAAATTTACATGCTCTGTCACAGGTAATGTATCTTCTGCTATGAGGGTGGTGGGTACTTGTCGAAACATAAAATGAAAGCAATGCATGGAAAAACAATACGAGTTTTTTTTTAAACCTTTCAGAGAGGAATAAATAATTACCAGAAGAATCAAACCGCGAAAGCTATATATATCTAGATCCTACTGGGGATCAAACCACAACAAAGAAGAAACAATGGTTTGGGAAAATAGATAAGGAAAAGAAAATTTAGTAATCGGATTATTTTTTCATATTTGCTACTAATACTTTTCTTTTAATTTTTTGTTTTTCTCTGCGATAACAAAAAACATTGCATTTGTATTGAGTAAAGATTATTGACTAATCAATTTAACTCCAGAAAAGATTCTGAAAAATAAAAGGTGATATGAGAAAGAAATGGTTTGATAAAAAAATGATTTAAGAGAATATTAATTATTTCTCTCTACCAGTATGAATATTGTACCAAAAATCACATGTTAAATGTTTATTTTATTCATATGTATATATTAAGCACGGGATTTAATTTATATTTGAAACATGTATATGGCATATACAAAAGAATTTTTGTTTTGATGTGTCATATACTATATATATTAAAACATTTAATGCATAAAAATGTATATGTCTGTTGTAAATATAATGCAATCGACGACAGTGGATTTTATTTTACGACACAACATGGTAATTACAGAAAAAAAATATTAGCTAGGCTTTACATATTTACATGGCTCCATAGAACACACTGCCACACCCCAATTGGCACTCTCTAACATTCTCTATTGCAAACCCATCCTAGTGTAAAGGGCTTGACATCAACCAGTACTCGGCAAAAAAAGCACGCTCCAAACTTCTGTAGTCGTCTCGGCAACAAGTCATGACTCAGTAAAATAATAATATATGTCAATTCAACAATAGTATAATACAATTCCTCAATGCCTGCTCGTCTACCCATGATGGTTTTATACAAGTCAGTACATATGTTAAAACTTTTAATACGTATCTAAGCAATCTCTTTTACACAATTTTTTTTAAAAATCATGGCAATGTATGTTTTAATTGTATTTTAGTGAATTATTTAAAACTATATTAAATAATATAATCTAGCAATTCATAATTAAATCTTGTGAAGTATATAACTATATTCTCAAAAACTAGCATAAAAATATGTCCAAATTTTACTAAACTTCATTTTCATTGAATGCATCCTTTTATAAAGGAGCAATCATTTATCACTTCTGCTAGATATTCTTTTGTTTACTTTTAATATTTTTATTCGCTGATAATAGCATTTCCTTTTAAATACAAAGGACTATTGTTATTATTTTTCATTTAGCTACATTCAAAGCCTTTTATGAGAGAGGAATGACCGAAGTCTCAAAAACAATTTTTTCCCATAAAGTTCTAAAGCCATGTTAAGACCCTGGTCCCTGAAAAGAGAGGGTTTATCTTCTGCAGAATGTATTATCAGAAATTTGCATGCTCTGCCATGGGTCTCCACAATGCATGGGAAAATTTGGAATTTAAAGTGCGAAAAGATAAAAGAACAACAATGTTACCAAAACAATAAGAAATTTGAACTCTTAAGAGGGACATAAATAATTACCAGGGTATTTAAGCCACAAAGACTTTATTTATGCATATCGTAAGGATCAGGCTGAAACAATAACAACAAAAATAAAAAACTCCAATGAGTAGTAAGTAAAACAAAATGTAATAATAAAAAGAAAAAACGACATTGTTATCGACATTCTTCTTTCACGTATTTTTTTTATTTTTTTTTTATTTTTATTTATTTTTTGCCTGTTAAAACTTTTAATATGTATATAATTAATGCGTTTTACGCTACGCAAAATTATAAAAATTATAACAATTTGAATTGTAACTGTATTTCAGTGAATTATTTAAAATTGTACTATAAAATAATATGTTTATAGTTATGTTTTTGATATATAATTATATTTAAAAATACTAGAATAAAAATAATACTTTTCTAATGTCCAAATTTTACTAAATTTTTTTTTAAATTACGTCTGGGACTGGATCGTATTGACCATTTCCCTGCGAGCAATCCAATACAATCTAGCCTTGATGAATGCATGTCGTGTGGGCTGCACCGACGGATGCTGTTACTCATTAAGCACTACAGGGGCACGTGTAGCTTGAAGATAGACTACGTGCGTCCCCATCACGCTCTACAGTCAAATGAGACTGAGACCAACAGTTGAAAGTGGATTTCGAACCACTACAATCATCCATGGCATCGCCGGAACTTGAATCCGAAACCTATGAAACCACTAGCCACTCGGTCATCCTCTCTTAAATAATATTGATCTTGACTTCGAATCTAAAATAAAGTTTTTAAAGAGCATTTAAGTTATTTGATAAGAATTTTATTAAATTCACTCATATTATCTCATTCTTTTACAGTACAGTTTTTATAATTTGTTCTATGTAAATTCATTATTTGTATATTTTTTATTTGTATTTAAATTATGTTATTTGCATGTAATTTATATCTTTGTGATTTATATTAATGTGCCACCAAGCGCCAGTCACCCGGCCATCAGGCCCTTAATTTACTTAAGCTTAATTTTAATGAATGCATCCTTTTATAAAAGCAGCAATCATTTATCACTTCTTCCTGGTTTTCTTTTGTTTACCTACCACGTATTTTTATTTGCTGATAGTATTTACTTTTCAATGCAAAGGATTATGGTTATTATTTTTCATTTAGCTCCTTTCAAGAATCATTTTATGAGAGAGGAACCAAAGTCTCAAAAACAAATTTCTTCCCATAAAGTTCTAAGCCCATGTTAAGACCCTGGTCCCTGAAAAGAGTTTATCTTCTGCAGAATGTATTATCAGAAATTTGCATGCTCTGCCATGGGCCTTCCACAATGAAGGTGAAAATTTGGAAAGTAAAGAGTCAGAAAAGATAAAAGAACGGCAATGTCAGCAAAACAATAAAAGAGTTGAACTCTTAAGAGAGGCATAAATAATTACCAGAGTATTTAAACCACAAAAGATTTCTTTATTTATGCATATCAGGATGAAACAACAACAATAAAAAATAAAAACTCCAATGAATAGAAGGAAAACAAAATATAATAGTAATAAAAAAAATATCTCCGATTACTTGAGGAATTTTTGATATTTGTTATCGACATTCTTCTTTTACGTATTTTTTTTTTTTTTTTTTTTTTCTGTATGTTGAACGCCCATTATGGTACTTTTATGCCAAGTTATTTATTGGCTGGCCATTGAAACTCAAGGAATGACTCGTGTGAAAAATGATCCAGCAGAAATCCCTCAACTGCTTTGATTAGGCTGGGCCGAAGGAATGCACAATTCACCGTCTGGAAGATTAAATAAAGATAAATTACCGAAGAGAGAGTATTTCCTTGAAGAGTATTTCCTTGGGAAGAGTCTTGGCACGGGGGAGAAAAATGTTTTCACTCTTGGTGTCTTTGGAAGTTTATTAAGGGGAAATATTTTAAACATTAATAAATCTCTTCATAAGAGTGGATGATGCGAGAATTTGAGACACGTATATCGACGTAAGCTATTTTTATAAGTGATGTTACTTTGCTAATTACTCAAGTATAAGAGTTATGCAAACAGATTGTGTACGTTCAAAAATATAATTGATTGATTGGCTAATATATGGAGAGAAATTTTTGTACAAAACCATTAATATATTTCAAAATATTACTTTAATTATTAAATTATTTATAATATATTTTTATAAAGTTTTATATGTATGCAGGGTGATAGGACAGACTTTGAAAGGTGAACTTTGAGGTTAGTTTACTAAAACAAAATTTTGTGTAGAAATGTGTAGCTGGAAATGACGCGTTAAGGAATGAACACAATAAATAAAACACTAAAAGAAAAACATTGTTAATTTACAACATTATTTCAAAATGTTTCTTTGTTTCAATGTTTACAATAAATAATAAGCATTGCGACCACCCACAGTAATAAATGCTTAATAATATCAAAGGAGTGACCAAACAGTTCCAAAGATCCGAGGCATTTCGCAGACTAAACGGTTACTCGAACAACGAGTTCCACAATCCAGTCAACTGGAGATTCGTAAATGAACACAATTCGTAAATGAACAATTACAAACACATAATAAGAATAAATCTGGCTTTCGGTACCACAGGTACCGGGTTCACATCCCGGCTTTGCCATGGGTGTTTGTAGTGGTTCGGAATCCACTTGAAGCCGTAGGTCTCGGTCCTAATAGGATCGCAGAGCGCTGCGGGGGTATTGTTACTCCGCGTCCGTGGCTTACCATCAAGTTACACGCGCCCCTGGGTAATTCAAAGTGAGTAACATCGGTGCAGCCCTTATGGTGAAGATCACGGTCTATTTGCCTGCTGCATTAGAAGAAAAAAATAAGAAGAATAAGATAGATTGCACAATGGGTTTGCATACCAGAGGACTTGAAACTCATAACGAGACAGGTATCAATCGGGTCATCGCACCTGACTGTTGCGAGAATTTTGTTAAAAAGTGTGTTCCTTTCTCAACGTATCACTTTCGAACCTACATTCCTATACAAAACAATGTATGTTTTAGTTAGCTATACCACACCTCAAAGTTTGTCCCATGACAGTTGAATCGCCATGCATAAAGCAATAAAACAAGTGGCCAATAAAATTTAAAAAGGGATCGAAGAAAATAAATAAACTTGCGGGCTTATGAAAATGCAGTATGTTCAATTGCAATGCAAGTTTAAAAAACATAGTTCATAACTTTCAAAGCGATTTCTAAGAGTAACAAAACAAACGAAAAAGGAATACAATTTTCGATAATTATTTTAAAAAAGTAAATTTTTTCTAGATTAAACCTATTAAGCGATATATCAGTGCAGTGCAAACAAAACATTACAATATTAATCAAACATATATCATTTAGCTAGATATACTTTATACCATAAACAATCTACATGCAGACATTCAGTTTAAATTCAGATTTTATAAGATCACATACCAAGAAAGTATCATCTTAAAAATAAAATCTGCTGTCTCGTCAGTAATAACTTATTAGAAGTGAAGGAGTTTGTATGATATTTATCGTGTAATAAATATTGTTGTTGTTGTTTCTTATCCCATTTGGCTGGCCAAGCCCACGAGCCCATATGGACTCATGATTGAAGGGGAAGGAAGCAGCTTCTGTTGTGATGGAGCACCCGTAGGTAGAAGCCTGACTTTTGCTCCGTGACGCTCTTACAGTCGTAGAAGACCGGGACCTACGGCTTAAAGTGGATTCCGAACCACTACAAACATCCATGGCACCGCCGGGATTCGAACCCGAAACCTGTGGCACCGAGCGCCAGAGCGCTAGACACTCGGCCATTCAGGTCCCAAATTTGCCAACGGCACGCAGTGTTCCCAGGTGGTCACCCACCCAAGTACTGACCGCGCCCAATGATGCTTAACTTCGGTGATCTAACGAGAACCGGTAATAAATATAGAAATCAATAAGAGATTCTCCAGATAAATATTATAAATCTTTGATGTATTGCTTGATTATACGATACTTTGATGATGCTTCATTACAAATGCATATATTAGTAATTTTCAACAAGCGCATCAATGATAATGTGTATGATAATAGCACGGTGCAAAATATTCTTTCATTGATATATTGATCTAATCAATTAATGATTATGATAATATGATAATCAATTATGATAATATGATAATTAATGATCATGATAATCAATTAATGATTGATTAAATATTTGTATCTTTGGTATATTGATCTTTATAATATTGATCAATATCGAAGTAAATCCTTGTATTTTTGACATAATCAACATCGAAGTAAATCTTTATATCTTTGATATACTGATCACCATCGCTTGTAATTTTAAGTACAAAATTACAAACTTAAATATCATTGCATATTTCACGAATTTTAATTTATTTAAAATAGTTAAATAATGATTATTGGTTTATGGTTTATTATGATTATTGGTTTAAAAAATTCTTCAAAAATTATATACCTATTTTTTTTTAGGTTTTCAAAATGTTATAATTAAAGTCTTAGAAGTATCTTATTTGGAATTCGTTATCCTTAAAAAGCATTTAAATGTAAGCTCTGTGACTTATTTAGGCCATTATTTTAAGATGGAAAAAAAACTCATTGTTACATAAAGTGCATTTTATAATGTATAATCTTTAAAACAGGATATATACTTTATTCCTTTTAATTAGCATTTGTAACTTTAAGTGAAATCCGATGGATTGAAGTATTTCGTATGCAATACAATTCTAATCAGCAGGGAAAAAAAGTGAGGATTACACCAAACAAGATATTTTCTGGGGCAGTAAAGTAAGATTAATCGCATTTACGCTCATTAGATCTTAGTGGAAATGATAACTCTCCTATTTTTTCTATATACTTCGAAAGACTTCTTATCCTATAACTTTCTTCAACGATGATAAGAATTCTGATTCATGTGCCTTAGGAAATAACGTATAAAAAGGAACGATAAATATGTAAGTAAAAGTTATTTCTTAGTAACTTCTTAGGCTTAGTAAGCATAAAAAACACTTTTCTTTGAGAAGGAAAAAATTTCAGCAAACAGGTAATAATTACTGAATTATAATCTCCAATTAGGCTCGAAATATTTATTGTTATTTTTTATCGGAATGTGTTACAATTAATAGACATTTAATTCCCGTTTACATATAATATTTTGTAACGTTGTGTAATGAGATTAACATTGTCAAATCTAATATTAATTTGTTTTACCGTAAATTATTAACGCAATTTTGCTGAACGTTAATTTATCTTTAGGTAACTCATTTTCAAACTTAGAAAGATATTATAATATATTCTATAATAGACTAATGATATTATTTCTATTGGGCCTGATGGCCTAGTGACTGGTGTTCAGGCACTCTGTATCGCAGGTTTCGGGCTCGAGTCCCAGCGAAGCCATTGATGTTTGAATGGTTCGAAATGCACTTTATACCTTAGTTTCCGGTCTAATATAGATTGTAGAACGTAGAGCTGATAACCCTACTCAGTAAAAAAAAACATTTGTCACAAAATTTGCCAATAGAAAGACGGCATTGGACCACTATGGAGCGGTTGCCCAAATGTCGAAGAAGCTGTTGCCCAAATGTTTTTTTCCCATTTAAAAAAAATGTGAAAAAATAATTATTTATTAGATTGTTCATAAGGAATACATATAAAAAAGGTATTCATAATTTAAGGAACTTTAATCAAAGTGGAATATAATGCAAATTTGAATTAACAATAGATTTTCAATTTAATCGAAATTCTTTCCATATAAAATATGTATGGAATATGGAATTATAGCGAGGAATATGTTTTTTTTTTTTTCATCTTTAAAATTGCTATCAACAATATGTTATTTTATATTGTGCTATCAATTTTAATGTCATCAAAGATAATTAGTTGTAATAAGGTTGAAACATTATTTTTTAAATAACTTCCTTCTGTAACGATGACAATATTTCTGATTCTCGAAGTTATGAAATAAAGTATTCATATTTACACATGATCGTTAGTTTATCATAATAAAGTTAATTAAATAGATAATTAATACATTTTTACATCCATAAAAATGTTTAGATCATTCGCAAGTTTTTCAATAAAAAAATACAGTATGCCAACCTTTTTTATTCCCTCAATAAAACCAAATCATTTTGTTCCATTAAAATAATTTCAATCATTAAACATTACAATAGCAACCAGAAATCCATATTTCATTATATAAATAATGTATGAATTTTTTGAATATATCACCTTGTATTAAAATAAGAAAATAAAAGCAATATCAATTTCCTTGAAATTACTAATATAAACTTTAAAATACCATTATAATAATTTCTTATATAGCTCATTCAGTAATAATTATTTACATTTCATTCATTTTAATCAGGACATTATCATCAAAATATTAAAAAATACTTATTTTGACAAAATATCATAATTAGTATTGCAAAGCGACAGTTCAACTTTAATTATAATTTCAAGCTCACTGAAATATCATTTACTGGAGGCCTACTTAACCAAGACTGCTACCAAAACAACTAGATATCTGTTTTCATCAGCCATATTGGTTGGCTATGAAAATACCTTCAGTGTAAATACTTTTATTTGTTTGCTTACTTGTTTTTCTGTATCATTGCAAAATTGCGTGATGGTAACTATTAATTTTAACTAATGATGTTATTGATAAAATAGTGTAGAGTTTCACTCTGATCCACTTACTATAATTACACATCTGTTTACAGAACTCAATTGTTTAGAAAATATGGGAATTCATTTGTGAGTACTGCTTATTATGTATATTATCTATATTAAATCACAATGGACTATAATTTGTTAAACAATGCGTTAAATAAAGTTTGTATTGTGAGTCGTTGTTTGTGTAGCTGGGTCTGGGTGTGGTTGGGTTGAAACACAGGTTTAGGAACACACGGCACGTAAACACGACAAAGCTACCAAAATTAAAAACTCAACACATAACATATTTAAAGACCTCTAATTAAATATTTGTCGAAGGATTACACTTCTAGCTGTCGGGATGTGAGATTGGAAATAACGATAGCGCCAGTTGCGCCGTACGTCCTCTCGGGTGAGAGTCTCGATGCCTAATGAGGATTTCTTCTGTACACGCAAGGGGCCCTCTTTCAGTACGTAGGGGAAACATGGTTGCGTCATGCAGTTTGATGTATTGTTTTATAACTCATTACTTTTATTTCAAAAATGTTAACATATACATTCTTATAATCTATAAAAAATTTGTCATCTTTTTCAATTTTTCTTATGCTGTTTGTTTGATCTCATGTTATTTATTTTATTTCGTTTATGCTTTTCATTATTGCTATTTGAAACTGTTTATTTAAAATAGTAAAGTTGTTTACATTAAGTTATTTTTGTTTGTTTTAATATATTTTTATAACTAATTACTTAGAAACCTGTTTTAAAATGAACATGTCCTATTTTTAAATTAATGTTTTCATGGTAATTGTTTAAATTTAAGGAGAGAACATAGTTGCGTAGATTGAACCACGGTTACAAATTTTATTTAGTTTTTATTAAAGTTCAACGCTGAAACATCCATGATACTACCGGGACTCGAACAGTGTTGTACCGAGCACTAGAGCGCTAACCACTCGTCCATTAGGCCCCTCTATTTTGAGAGCTGTTGCATTAAATTTATGAATATATTTTATTTAAGAGTAAATCTGTTAATGTGACATCAAATGTTTCATATCATATATAACAAGAGCTGATTTAATAAACCAGTTATAAAACTATTATAATATTATATCCTAAAAGCATATTTCTCAATATCTCAGTAAGTGTTGCTGGTAAATTTCATATTTTTTTCCAGATAAGTCAATAAGAATTTTAATGAAGGTAGGGATTGTGGCGTCAGGTTGTTCATTTCCGAATATACTTTCTTCCATATAAAAGTTCCGATTACTTCTTCCGGTTAATGAACCACCTCGATGATTTTAGATGTGAATAATATTTTGTCTTCTTCTTAATCTTCTCTTCTGTCGGTAAGGGGGCACAAAGATGAAAATAAATACCAAAAGGAAAACCTCCCCCCTGAATTCCGCTGTTCTTAATTTGGAGGTGGATGCTTCTGTGTGAGAGAGACCTCGTTATTTTCTTTAAAATCTTTTCATGAAACGACAGACTTGGACAAAAAAAAATGCCGAATGAAAAGAAGAAAAATTTTTTTTTTCTTTCAGATGTGTAATTAACATAAGGTCCAGTTTTTTTTTGCATCAATTTGCTTGATGGAGTTTTATTTTTTTTTTTTATAAATAATACAAAAAAAAAAAAAAAAATGAGCTTTCACATAAATTTAAACTTTTAGGCTTTCTAACAGTAAAATATTTTTGGTTCTCTTTTTTACGTTATTTGTTGGAATATTTAAAGATTAAGAAAATACGATATTTGGTGGATAAATTTAATCAAAATATTTCTTAAGGAAATTAATCCTTCTTACGAATCATAAACAAATTTCTTCTTCACCCATTATTTATTTTGGGAAATACATTAAATATTGTAAATCAAATCTTTAAAGGTCATTTATATTTAAGAAAATATCGTATCAAAAAAGAAAAGATTAAAATCAAATATACTTTTTGGAATATATTTTCATTCTTTTTAAGGGGAAACCTGGCTGAAATTATTTTAAATACTCTTTACACATAATAATATTTTTTTTTAAAAATATATTTTGTGGTTAAGTTGGTTAATACTGTAAGTATTACGTTAAGTATAATTTATCTTAATGTTTTGAAGATATTAAATAATATTTTCTTTTACTGATAGGTTGTTTAAATTAATTATAATAATTTTTCAATATCTTTTAATTTATTATTTATGATTATTATCATTATGTTGTCTTCCAATCGATTATTTATGATTTTTAATATTCTGTGAAATGAATATTTTTATTACGTTATTCTTGGTTATTGTTGTTGTTGTTCTAAAACAATTGATAATACATAGACAGTTAATCTTTATGCTATAAGCAAGGGCTGCAACGCTGCTTACTCATTGAGCACTACCCAGGGGGGCACATGTAGCTTCAAGATAATATACGATCGCGGAATAACAATACTCCCGCAAAGCTTTACGCGCATGTTAGACAATGACTTAAGGTTTAAAGTGGACTTCAGACAAACATCCATGGCACCCCCGAGACTGAAACCCGGAACCAGAGGTGGTACCAAGCGCCAAAGCGCTAGCCATTCGGCCATCATGCCCCTCTATTTTGAGCGCTGTTGCATTAAATTTATGAATATAGATTTTTTATTTAAGAGTAAATTTGTTAATGTGACATCAACGTTTTTATATCATAAATAACAATAACTGATTTAATAAACCAGTTATAAAAATTATTATAATATTATATCCTAAAAGCATATTTCTCAATATCTCAATAACCGTTTTTGGTAAATTTCATAATTTTGTACAGAGAAGACACTAAGGGTATTAATTAGGGTGGAAATTGCGGCGTCAGGTTGTTCATTTCCGAATATTCTTTTCTCCATCTAAAAGTTCCGAATACTACTTCCGGTTAATGA